>APFE030331695.1:25886-60121 GCA_000404065.3 Pinus taeda | reverse complement strand
AACTTGATCGCTTGGATATATTTTCAAATCAAAAATCATTTCAAGAATTTGATAATCAGATTCCACATCTTGAAGGGGGGATTCCTATACTAGATCAACATGTGGAATCTTCTTCTGAAGAACTCTCTCCTCCCCCATGAAACTCCAACAATGGATGATGCTTTAAGTGATGTGATTGATAGAATTGGGAGACTCAATCTTGATTTAGTCCCAACTCAATCAACGGAGTAGCCTGGACCATCTCAGAAAGGTCCCCCAAAGTGGCTGACGAAGACACATGAAAGTGTTCATCCTGATGAAATTGGAAAAACAGGAACCAAAAATTCAAACCGGCAAAATGGAGGTGATGTAAATGACTCTAATTCACCTGTTGATATGGATGTTTCTTATGATTGTGAATTGAACTTGTCTACAGATTTTGAACGAACTTCCTTCAAATAAGCTACTTCTCATGATTAATGGAAAGAAGCGATGCAAAAGGAGTACGATGCCCTCATAAAGAACGACACTTGGAAGTTGGTTGATCCTCCATTTGGAACCAAACCAATTGGCTGCAAGTGGGTCTACAAGAACAAGTATAAAGTTGATGGCTCACTTAACAAGCACAAAGCTAGGCTTGTGGCAAAAGGTTTTGCACAGAAGGAAGGGATCGATTATGAGGAGATTTTTTCCCCCACAACAAAATGGGCTACCATCCGGACACTCTTTGCCCTCGCAGCTCAGAACGGTTGGAAATTCCATCAAATGGATGTAAAAATTGCTTTCTTGAATGGAGATCTAAAATAGAATGTTTTTATGTCCCAGCCTGAAGGATTTGCTGTGAAAGGAAATAAAGTATGCAAACTAGTGAATTCCTTGCATGGCCTCAAACAAGCACCGCAAGCCTGGTATGAAAAACTAACTGAGCATCTTCTGAAACTCAATTTCAAACATTATGATCTTGATGATGCAACTTTATGTGTCAAGAAAGTTGGCAAAACAGTTGTATATCTTGTGGTATATGTAGATGATCTTTTAATGACAGGGAACAATGAAAGTTACATTGCATCCATAAAGAAGGAATTGGGAAAAAGCTTTGAAATGACTGATTTGGGCTATGTTCATTACTATCTTGGTATTTAAGTAACCCAACATCCGAAGTTCATATTTCTTTCTCAAAAGAAATACATTGGAGATCTGTTGAACAAGTTTGGCATGACAGAATGCTATCCTCTTACTAATCCAATGGAACAGAACTTAAAGCTCACATCTATTGAAGGAAAAGAATTTGAGGATGTAACAAAGTATAGACAGCTTGTAGGAAGTCTCAACTACCTAACTACGACCAGACCAGACATTTCATTTGTTGTTGGAATCCTCTCCAGGTTTATGCAAAAGCCTTGTGAGGGACATTGGTCTGCTGCAAAAAGATTTCTAAGGTACTTGAAGGGAACTCAAGACTTTGGAATCAAATATACACAAGTGGACGACTTCAGCTTGATTGGATACTCTGATTCAGACTTCGATGGAGACAAAGAAACTGGGGTATCTACTTCAGGATATGTTATGAGTCTTGGATCAGGAGCTTTCTCCTGGAGATCACGCAAACAATCAGTTCCAGCAGATTCCACAAGAGAAGCAGAACATGTGGCAGCAGCTGAAGCAACAAAAGAAATTGTGTGGCTTAGGAAAATTCTTGAAGATTTGCAAGTAAAACAAGTACAATCAACTCCACTCATGATTGACAATACCTCTGCAATAAATTTGGTCAAGAACCCAAAGTTCCATGATCGAACGAAGCACATCAATACTAAATATCATCTGATTCGACATCATGTTGAGGCCAAAACAATCCATCTCCGTCATTGTTCCACTAATGAGAAAATTACAAACATCTTCACCAAAGCGCTTGGAAGAGAAAAGCTTGAACGATTCAGAATGATGCTTGGACTCACCAACATCCCTTCAGATTAAGGGGGGGAATGTTGACACCTATCATCAGGATTGGGTGAATATAATGTAAATAAATAAATAAGTAATATGAATAGTCATCGGGAGATGAAGTGAACAGTCTCTCCCTCATGTATATAATGAAGACCTACCTGAAGGAATAGAACATACGAATCAATTTTGGTTGAGGAGTTACTGCCTATTCTGACAATCAAATACTAAAATATGCTTACAAACAGAATGGAAATAAGACTAGCTCGGGCGATGGTCGCTTATCTGTGAGAAGAGATATGGAGGCTACATGCCTCTAAACTATGTTACAATGAGGCTCCAAGGCCTATTTATTATTGAGAAACAATGGAAAACCCTAAACATCCAAAAACCTAACCCTAGGACGCCAAAACTGTGGGCCCCATTTGAGTAAATTGGTACATCAATTTCCCGGGGCCGTAACTTTGGCATACGATCTCCATTTGGCTATAATAATACCTCATTTAGAAGATCTCAAAGAATAGGTTGAAGACAAATTAGTAACAACTTTTTTAGAATGTGTGGGTCTCTCCGTTTTCCCTAAAAACGTCATTTAGGGCCTCAAAACAGCTCCAGAAGTTATGGAACCAAAAACCTGCCAAAAATAGTAAAATGTGCTACAATTAAGGAAACTGAAAAACTGAAAGAGACAGTTTTGGGGGTCCAAGTGGAATAGGAGGGTGGCCACAAATATCCATCTGGATCAACTTCCCTGATAGACTTAATATACAAACAAATGTCTTTTATGTATGTAAATAATCATTGAACTTGTTAATATATACATACTAGGACCTCGCATCTATTCTTGTTTCATTCTTGCTATCAATTGACTCAACCTTTAAGATTCAAAAGACTTACCTTTCATTACTTTTTGTTTCTTTAGTTTCGTTTCTCGAATCCATGTCCAATACAAAGGCTTTTGGTCTGCATTCTTGATCCTCTACAGGGGAGCATCATCCTCAATTGGAGTCGAATGTTGTCACCAAAATGACCCTCCTTATAACTAAGCCTCCATTGAGGGCGTTTCTTTATGTTTCCTTTCCATTTGACTCCTTATCGTTCTCCTATGATTCAAATCGTTCCCTAAAATACAAAAGGGAAATTAGTAAAAGGGATTAAAACAAAAATAAGTAGGGCTTGTAGCTAAGTGACATTAAAGAAATGCCATATTATAAATATGCATATGAAATACTTAATTATTATTTTGATTCTATATATGACATAAAAAATCAAAATACAAATAATTAGAATATTAAATAACACTAACTAGTATATGTGGTTAAAACAAAATTAAATTGTTATTACTATAACTAAGAACCCTAAAAATAAGGAAACATTGTCCACCAAATAAGGAAACAGTGTCCACTAAATGGGGGAATTAGATATAGGAAACGAATTATTTATTATGCAAATCATTTAATTCCTATATATTTTGGAGGGTTGAATTTCCTAAAGAACATATGTAATGAATATTGAAAATAAACTTTCATGAATTTTTTTTTTGTGTAAGCTTGGCAGTACTTTCTTTTCTATTAATCATATATAAGGCAAGTAACAAAAATATTTCTAGTGGCCTCAACCTACCCAAAGGAAACCAGGCCCATTGGCCACTGATCAACATCATATGTTGTCCAAAATTTAAACAGTTTGAGCATATCCATCCAAGCTAAATAAGTTATTATGTCTACTAATTTTTTGAACATACTGCTATCAAAGTAAATGTTATCTGACCATATCATTGTAGAAAACAAACAAAATTTCATTAATTCCTATCTTATCTTCATTCAGTCATCTGACGATTCTATGGGAGTCAGATCCTTAGCACACGAACCTGACATTTCATTTTGCAGCAGGCTTTGAATTTGTTTCTCCATTCGGCCTAAGCAAACATTCTGGTGGTACTCCCACACCTGTACAACCTGGATTTCCCTTTGAATATATTTTAAACTAGGCCCCTCTTGTTGGGTTTGTGACAGTTCCTCCAAATTCCTAGTTGTTGTCATGGCTCTTGCTAGTAGGTTCTTCATAACCCAATAGAGTTGGATTATATGTTTGAATAGAGTTTGCCTGCCTCGGGTGTGTCCCGGTTCTATGAGCAAGGGTTCCCAATCCTCTGTTGGATGCGGCTCTGTCGATGCCTTAGCGTTCAATTCCGCCTCCCATGACGAAATTAGGGACTTGACCTATGTCAGAGCTCCCCCACTGTATGCATGTATAGGGTTCTACTTATTTTCCTCTCTTGTTTTCCTACACCTCTTCCGCTGAGTCTTGTTGGTCGAGGCCACCGACATTTTATTTTTACTTTCATTTTGTTTACAAGTGGGACGATGCCCTCTTCTCCCTAGCCCTGCTTCTACCTTCACCATTTTTCCTTTGATCAGAGTTCCTTCCAACCACAGCCGCTCCCAAATTCTTGCCTTGCCCCAAAGCAGGAGCGTCGACGTCTCAGGGGGGAGAAGATTAGACAGACCTGTAAGAGTAGCGTAAGAAGAAACATTAAAACCAAACAAAATGTCAGTGTTTCCATCCCACCATTCCCTCTGGAGCACAATTGTTGAGTCATGTTTCCGGGTTTGAGGAGTGTAACCCGAATTCCCCCCAACCCCTTAATGAATTTCCTTCATCCTCACTGTGCCCAGGCTTAGATGAATTTCTTCGCTCTGGCTCTCAGTTCTCCCCTTGGTCCAATCAGCCCTCTGGCTTCCTGGTTTAAGCCCTGCCACAACCAGCTTTACAGACTCACAGGTGTTGGAACAATTAGGTGTTGGGATGCTTGTGGTAGACCATACTCTAACTGAATTGACAAATCCGTCGGGGTTTGGTGACCCCAAATCACCATTCCTGCCCCATATGGACTTTGAAATTACCATATAACCCGACCTTGATGGAATTGGCTAATAGGTTGGTAAAGGACATACCCATGATTGATAACATTCCCTCCCTCGAGCTTTTCATTCTACCCTCGACCCTGCCATGTCTTTGGTTCCACAAAATTAACCACGTCATTGCATAATTAACAGTCGCATTGGGGTTAGAGTCCCCCAAATCCCGTTTAATGCCCCACTGAACCAAAGGTTTTCCAGGAAGTCAAACAACGGCCAATAGGTCAAACATCCTGGTTTTATAAATCCCCGACATCACGTTCCTAGCCCACTGGACCAGAAGATCACCGGAGGACCAGATAAAACCTGATTGGACAAGCATGCAGGTGGTTTAGACCCCAAATACCCTTTTCTTTCCTCTCTGGCCCAGAGAATTTCCAGGCGACCGCAGGCACTCAGGGGTTCCTCGGTCCCTCCCAGGTCCTAGACACCTGGTTTTGATGAATGCAGAAGTGAAGTTCACAATCCGAGTGCCAAGAGCGGCCCCTAACCCCCCATGCATCCCCCTTTTTTCCAACAGGTTACCATATAATACAGAAATTAAAATGTATGACATCAACAACAGAGAACTAAACCAAATTTCATCAAAAACATGTGGAACCATCACCATTCGTTTCCATACCAGCCTCCATTCTTGCAGCATACACTCTATATCAAGTATAAGGCAGGTCTGAAATAGATACTAGTTTCCCTCCGAACCGTTGGTGGCATCATCCTACTGGTGGTGACAATCCCTCCTTTTGCAAGCAAGTTCCTCCCCCCTGCTACCAGTTCCGTCTCCCACGAGCAAGTTCCTCCTCAGAACGTGCATGCATACTCTAGCATTCCTCACCACCTTTCTTCCTCATATATCAACTTGTGTTACCATTTCCCTTCCAAAGGAAACTACCACTTGAGGCCATCCTCTCCAGGTCCTTAATGTCACGCACGTGTGGGGTCCTTGGGTGGGCCGCCCACCAACCCTGTCCTCTTTCTTCCCACACATGTCGACGATCCACCTGGGGATCTCCTTTCCCGTCGCACCCTGGTCGGGGATCCTAACTTCCTTCCCTATCTTCTTCCAGAATCTCCCTTAAATCTTCAATACCTTCTACCTAGTTTGACCTTCATGAATGTTAAATCTCTATTGTTACCTCACATAATATTACCATTGATCTCATCATGGATTACTCACCAATTTTTAACTTTACATTTACCTCCAGATATCTAAGCCCTAGGTGAAAAATAAAAACCTTGAAATTTTACATTGTTGTCCTAAACTGAAATATTACCATTCAGGTAGAGCTTAATGTTTTAAAGCATAAATATTAAAGAGAAAATAGTAATAATAAAAATCCTTCTCTCGTCACAATTAGGCATTGTAAAACAAGAACTAAATTTACATTATGAGTTTTTATTGGATATGCAAAAGAATATCACGTAAATATATTTAATGGAGGCTTTAATATTGAAATGATTATTAAAATGACAAGAGGCTTTGAAAACTTTAAATTAAGTTTTTCATAAACCTCATATTAAATATAAACATTATCCTATTAAATATGAGGACCCACTCATTCGTACTAAGGTCATCGGGGTAGAGAAGGAAGGTTAACTCACAACCACTTTACCACCCGATATGGAATGATCATCCTCTGATTAAATAAAGCTCACTATAAGATTTCATCGCATCTCAAATAGCTCATTAATCTCTCTCCAACTTTCCACGCAATAGGAGTTATCAACCATCGATTAAAGATGGCTCTCATCTCTAAACAACTACATGCTTGCTAGAAAATTCAAATCCTTTATAAATGTAATTCTAAATTGCAAAAGGTTTATAAAGTTGTGTAAAACATTTAGGGTTTAGAATTTAACCTACCTTCACCTATGCATTGTCTCTTGTGACGAATCCGCTCCAGAACTTGATATGTTCTTATAGTTTGAAGGTATTTACAGTGCTTTACCATGGAGGAGAGAATGCTTTATGATTTTGTTGAAATTTTTAAAGACTTTATGATGGTTTACTGTGAACGCCACCACTACATTCATGAAAAATTAATTCTTCAATCACAAAACAATTTTAGTGAACAGGGGGATCTGTTTTCAATATTGAGGGTTTATTTCAAACTTGTTTATTTCTTTGGAAATTTACTTTTATGACAAATATTGTGTAACTTGAAGATGAAGAGGGTTTTTACCACGGGAATTTTTCAAGAACATGAGGTATGTGAATAATGTTTACATTTTACTTTTTACTTAATAGTTTTATGAGAAAATATAACGGATGAGGAAAAGTTACAGGTTTTGTTCATGTGTTTATTTATTTGTTGTTATTAATTCATAGCTCATGTTTTATGTTATGCAGGTTATTCAAGGATTATAATTTGGATAAACTACCTCCATGGAAAACTAATGAGCATGGAGTCCTAATTCCAAATTTAGAGGGAAAATTGAAGTATTAAACCATTTATGAGAGACGTGAAACTATTTTCAAATGATGATTTTCAAGATATATATTTGCTTTTTAAGAAGTTATTAGACAATTCTTCGAACGGTTATTGAAACTTTTCTATAAAACCTTTGTTTTCTCATCCAAGAGGGGGTGGTTGTTGAAAGAAGCGAGAAATTTATTAAATACATAAGTTGACTGTACATGGTATACAATTTTTATTTTCAATTCTAAAAGTCTATTATGACAATTTCAAGTTCTATCTGTTCTTCTTGTTATTTTGATTCGTAATCATAGAGAACTAAATCTGAGGCCTGCCCTCATTTATGAATTAGATTGTTTGGTTTTCATGTTCCGATATCTATACTATCAACATAAATGTCGAATGATCAGTCATGAATTATTGATAACTAAAGGTCAAACTTTCGTTCTACAATAATTTCTGTCTTAATTGTGGTTGCAGATTTCTCTGTTCCGTTCTTGATTATGTTATATGTGTTTTATCATTATGTTTTCTTTGTTCTCCAGATCATGGAATTTTTCTTTCCTCTCAGGGATTCCAATCATGATATTTACTATTACTATTTTTATCTACCTATTAGATCAAAATAATGAATATTCTTTCACCTGATATGAATGTTATGGTTTAAGCTTGGTGAATAGTTTTCACGTTAATTTTTTAGTGTTTTTACCCTTTATTTCTTTCCTTTTCTTAATGATCGTTGTTATGCTTGTCCAAATTTATCGTCACTCTTTCACATCTCTTGAGTTAGGATCTCAAAATTGAGACTCGTTAATATGAGTTCCTCCCTTCCATTAATGCCACTATTTATTAAAACGATCAATTATTTCTATATGGCCTAGTTCTATTTGTTAATTGAAAATCAAATAGTTCGCATTTTAGGGTTACCCCCTGTGGTGTGTTGGATGTCAGCAGTGACACCTAGAGTAGGAGGACTTATTGGTCCTCACTGATGTGGTCATAGGTTGTCCCGTAGTTAGCAGGACAATCTGTGCATGAACATCATCTGGCGCCATTGACAAGGAACGAATTGTTAAGGTTTCATTGGTTAATTTTGTGACCTGTTGGTGAATAGGATCAAAATTGCATGCACCTTAAACGTTTTAGCGTATATATTTCTTTGTTTAGTTCACCTGGCGACTCCTAGATTATATATATTATTTTATTTTTTTTCAAATGGATTTCTTTTAGACTTTTTTGCAAACTAAATTATCTTCTAATATACCTGGTGTATTTAATTTTTTTGATGATGCTAATATTGATGATTGTGAAGAAAGAAACTTCCAAGGAGAATCAAGGTTATTCGACCACTAAAAAGAAGAGGTTTGTGATGGTGTTTTCATTAGTTTTCATGTTGATTCATTTTAGGTTCATGTTGATTACTCAAAACCTATTGTGTATGATGAATATGATAACAATTATTCATTTGTAGGCTTAAATTCACACAACTATAATGTTTTTCATATCAACAACCTTGATAAACATAACTATGTAACTAATAATGAACGTGTTTATGATGATAATGTCACGATACATGAAAATATAAATGACTTGATTCTAAACTTTATTTTAACTAATATTCATTTATTTATTATGTCATATATACATCATCGCTTCAATAACTCTTTCCATACTACACACAATTCTTCTTCTTATGATGAATATAAATTTCAAGAACATTTAAGTTGCCACATGAAAAATCCTAACATGATTTCAGATTTCTTTAATAACGAAGTAAAATATGAATATATTTCATATACATGCTCCAAGTGGATTTTGGTGGCCACCCACCTATCCCACTTAGACCCCCACAACTGTCTCTTTCAATTTTTTAGTTTTCTTATTTGTAGCACAAGTTACTATTTTTGGTCGTTTTGAGGCCCTAAACAACGTTTTTTGGGAAAACTGGGACCAACGTGGAGCATAAATTGATGTTGGTCATTCAAAAGTTGTAGTACTTGGATAGATATTTCTAATGAGGTATTGTGCGCGTCAAACGGAGATCGTATGCCAAAGTTACGACCCCGGGAAGTTGATGTACCAATTTACCCAAACAAGGCCCATAATTTTGTGCTTCATCTCCTAGGGTTAGGTTTTTTGAGGTTTAGGTTTTTCCATTGTTTCTCAATAATAAATAATCCTTCGATCCTCATTGTAACATAGTTCAGAGGCATGTAGCTACCACATCTCTTCTCAGAGATAAGCTACCATCACCCGAGCTAATTTATTTTCCATTTCTGTTTCTAAGCATATTTCAGTATTTTACATTAATGAAATGAAGTATTATTTTTGCTACATCTCTATATTTATGGTTATCTCTCTAATTTTTTGCGTTCCTACATAAATCCGGATCAATGGTATCATAGCGGTTTGCTTTTTCTCTGTTTTTCTTTGCATGTCCCCAACGAGGTCGGGATATAAGGAGTTAGGGCTTGAACTGGTTGAACCTTTGAAAGACCAGCCTCACAAATCCCAACGGCCTCCCATGGCAGATGAAAAGAAAGACAAGGGGGCAGGAGATCCTATGAAAATCTTGCTCGAAGAAGCCCTCGAGGGACAAAGGAACGCGATGATGGACAACTTTGCCCGAATCCTTCAGCGGCTACCCAGTGGTGATGCATCTACTTCTGGCGGCTACTCTGGAAGCGCCACACCCTTTAAGGTACAAGTTAACTTTGACATTCCCATATTTGAGGGTCATATAGATGCAGACGTTGTAGATACATGGTTAAATATGCTAGAAGGATATTTTTCCATTCATGATTTTTCCAGCAAGGTAAAGATCACTTTTTCACTTCTCAAAGCAGCCCCCCACATCAAGCACTGGTGGGAAACCTACTGTGATTAGAAGGATGAAAGTACAACCTCATTGTTTTCATCCGCATCATTGTTTTCAGCCGCGCCCACTTGGAATTCATTCCGGGATGCCATCAAGGAATAGTACTACCCTATCAAAAGCTGTGAGGATAAATACATAAAGTGGGCCACATTGCAGCAAGGAAGGGACCAAGATGTGCAAGAGTTTACAAACATTTTTCATACCCTTAGCACAAAGTTGGGTATCAAGGATTCTGAGTAACATTTGGTACTCAAATACTGCAGTTTCCTACATAGGTACATCCAGGACGAGATGGAGTTCTTGGAAATATCCTTGCTTGGCACAGTGTACTGATACACTGTCAAGATTGAGCAGAAGTTTAAACAGAAGAAGCGAGACCTTGGATCTATGAATCCAAAGCAAGGGAAAGGCTTCTCCAAACCACATAACGAAGGACAAATCCAAGACGGTGTGACCCAAGGCAACCCGTCGAAGCCAAAAGAAAATAACAACACCATGAAGTCAAAGAAGGACACAAGAAAGTGGTGTGAGTTCCATAAGAGCTCCACTCATAACACAAGTGAGTGTCGGGCCAAGCAGTCACTAGTGGCTGAGTTGAAGGCTTCAGAATCAGATGCATGTTCTGGCCCTAAGTCAGAACCTGAAAAGAGGAATGACAAAGGGAAGCAGATCATTGATGCAGAGCCCAGCACCAATGTTGCCACCGCCAAGATCCTACCACCACCAAGATCCAGAAGAATGATCCCAAAGATCCATAGGAGGGGTGGCGTCTTTTCCATTCACAAATGTGGGTGAAGGGTTCATCGCTGCAATTCATTGTCGACATTAGCAACCAAAAGAACCTCATTTCAGTAGAGGTCGTGAAGCGGCTAGACCTACTGACCATACCACACCCACAGCCGTACAGGATCGGGTGGCTTCACCAAGGACAAGATCTCTAAGTCCGCCAGTAGTGTCTCCTTCCTACAGCATCAGGCCCTTCATAGATGAGGTATTGTGTGATGTTGCACCTATTGATGTTTGTGATGTATTATTAGGCCAACCATACTTATGGAAGTGGCATGTTTTGTATGAGTCAAGGCCTCGCATTGTTATTATTTCTTTAGGTAATTCATTATACATCATACCGTAGGTAGCCCCACCTACCACTACCTGTTTGATCTCTGGTAAGAAATGCAGTAAGATCTCTCCAACTAGGAAATTTATTTTCTTTCTAGTTCGCTCTCAAAGTAAGGGGAAGATCGTAGCCACATCCATGGTCCCCAGGAAGGGTTCCTCCATGCAACAGAAGCAGGTGGATACAGTCATGAAAGAATCAGGGACATATTCTCCTCACCTATAGGGGTATCATTACATTGTCAAGTTAAGCATTCGTCTGATCTAAATCTTGGAGCACTTCTACCCAATGGGCCAATATCTCGTTGCTCCATTCTGTAAAATGCCAAGTACAAGTAGCGACATGATCAACATCGGGTGCCACACAAATTTCAAGTGGGCGAAAAATTCCGGTTGCATCTACAGAAAGAACGCCTTACAAGAGCCGATCGGAAGCTCAGACCATTCTGATATGGTCCATACACCATTACCAAGGTTGTGGAAACAATGCTTTGGAACACAACATTCCCCCATTCCTTGGCTTGCACCGAGTGTTCAATTTGGACCTCCCTCGACCATGTTTCCCACCATTATTGGAAACATCAGAGATTGAAAAACAGCTCACCAAGGACCAAGTTCAGTAGAAGTTTCCTCGTCTCATGGAGGCACTCAACGCAATGGGGACCATTTCTTCATAAGGGAAGAGGAATGATCCAGGTGGATTTCGGTGGCCACCCACCTATCCCACTTAGACCCCGACAACTATCTCTTTCAATTTTTCAGTTTCCTTATTTGTAGCACAAGTTACTATTTTTGGCAGTTTTTTGAGTCCTGAACTTCTGAAGCTGTTTTGAGGCCCTAAACGACGTTTTTTGGAAACACTAGGACCAACATAGAACATTGATTGATGTTGGCCATTCAAAATTTTTAGTCCTCAGATAGATCTTTCTAACAAGGTATTGTGGTGTCAAACAAAGATCATATGCCAAAGTTACGACCCCGAGAAGTTGATGTACCAATTTACCCAAACAGGGCCCATAGTTTGGCATTTCATCTCCTAGGGTTAGGTTTTTGGATGTTTATGGTTTTCCATTGTTTCTCAACAATAAATAAGCCTTCGAGCCTCATTGTAACACAATTTAGAGGCATGTAGCCGCCACATCTCTTCTCAGAGATAAGCTACCATCGCCCAAGCTAGTTTATTTCGATTTCTGTTTGTAAACATATTTCAGTATTTTACATTAATGAAATGAAATATTATTTCTGTTGCATCTCTGTATTTATGGTTGTCTTTGTAATTTGTTGTGTTCCTTCATAAATCTGGATCAATACATTAATGTAAGAAATGTTTTATCATTTAAATAATCACACAAATTATTATGATTTCATAGAAGATTGGATGGAAGAAGTCTATAAGAGAACATTATTTTATCATTGGGTCGATATCAAGTCCCTTTTAGGAACTAAAATGAGAAAAACACCTTACCTTTTCCTACAATTACTGAACATATTATGATTTTCAAAACTTAAAGGTGAGAGTCTTGGAGTTAATAAATTATTGTCGTGGTTACACTCGTTGTTGACTTCTTTGAATAATTTTTCTTTTTAAAAAACATTGTATATAAATTATGTATATAAATAAACCTTTTATGCTTTGTAGGTTTACAATAAATAAAGATGAAGGTTTTTTACATATTGAAGAGTCTTTTGCGATCATAGTAGAATGAAATACACATATATGAGTGCTTAGTATGAACTATATTAACAAGTTTTTTTTTTAAACATACATTTAAATAATTAGTTTGTAAATCATGTTTAAGGGGTAATAATATTTAAAGGGATCAAATCTTAATCTCTTAGTAATGTCACCTTCATATTGAATATTCACCCTCTTCCATTCCACTTACACATAAATACTAATTGATCCATAAATTGTCGTGGATATTCCACTGAACAATTCGTCACAACAGATCTAATAATATTATATTAAAAATCTAAGATTCTACACTATTATAATTTTATTTAATTTCTAGATCTGTAAAATCAACTGTAATTAGTGCATGCATGTCAAAGTAAATCAAGCATAAAGTAGAGAATGAAAAAATAAGCTCACACACACATAATACACAATATATGCTCTCTGGGAAACCATTTTGGGAGAAAATCCAGCTGGAAGGTGAGGTTGCTTCGCTCTCTTTCTCTGTCTGTAAATATGGCTGCAGAGAAAAAGAAGTAATGTCTCTAGCCTATGGGCTGCTACAGTGCATAGAACCTCTTTATTTTCTCTACCTCCTATATCTCCTGGCTATCTTTGCTCAACTATGAAACAAAATTATCTCGAAAGAATGGAATCCTCCTCCTCCTAATGGCTCGGTTATAACACAGCCCGATAACCTACTAGTGGTTAAGTTTGACTACATCAACCCTTAACTAGAGTTAAAAATAGACTCTTCTAGAGTCTTTTACATCACAAACATGTGGCTCACCCATTTTCCATGAATAATGGGGGCTAACGTGGCATCCTCCTGAACTATAGGTGTGAAAACAGGAAGGTTAACTTCAGAGTGGCATAACTTTTGCATACGAACTCTGATTGACGTGATTCTTGCGCCGCTGGAAATATTTCTGCATGTAGAATAGAATGAAAAGGTGTTTCAATAGAGCATAAATTTTTTATCCCCAAATAAAGCTGATGCCTGAAAATGCTCCCGGAAGGTTTCGGACCCCGTTTTGCCAAAGTGGGTGCCACTAGTAAAAATGGTCACGTGAGTTGATTCCTCCACTATTTCCACTCCAAATGCATCGAGATGGATGAAAAAAATTATAATCATCCAATTCGGATAAATAAGGGATCACATTAATCATAATATCTAGACCTATAACTATTAGATTTAAGTTTCATAGAATTCAATTGAAACTTTGGTAGGACTAGTTAGTCATATCACAACCATACTCGAGACATTCCTAATCAATATACTACCCTAGGGATAGGGAACAATGGTTTCTTGGGTGGGGCATGCTGGTATCTCTATCGGGGCTATAGACGCTCATTGGTAGTGGAGCAAGGCCAGTGGCGCTAGATTAAATTCGAGCGTGTAATCCTCCCACTCCTTTTGTTGAGGTGAATTTAATGGGGTATGCACACCAAGGCTATAGACTCTACTGGCAGTGGAGCAAGGAAAGTGGTAATAGACTAAGTCTAGTGTGTAATACTCCGATCCTGTGAATGCTATATTTACTAAATAAATTAAATGAAGAACCTCTAATGCGAAGAGAAAACAAGAATCTAGAGAGTTCCTCATCTCAGGTTAGTGGATGACTCTATGGGGGCTATGGACACTCACTAGTAGCAGAGCGACATCCGATTTTGGAAACTCGTGTTATGGACCAAAAAGGGAACCAAAATCCCTAAGGGCTAGCCTCCTTAGTCTTGAAAAACTCAAAAAATGGAAGTCACTCTTATTAGCTCTATGGTTTATGTAATTTCTTCATCATCAACTATAAGTAGGTATGTTTTTTATGGTGTTGGATGTTCTTATGAAGTCGTACATTTATCTTTTTTATGATCATCTTCCTTTATCATTATTATAACTTCCTCGATAGACTTAATATACAAACATATGTCTTTTATGTATGTAAATAATCATTGAACTTATTAATTTATACATGATAGGACCTCACATTTATTATTATTTCAATCTTGCTATCAATTGACTAAGCCTTTAAGATGCAAATATTTTCCTTTCATTAATTTTTATTTCTTTAGTTTTGTTTTTCGACTTGATCTCCAATACAAAGGTTTTTGGTCTGCGTTCTTGATCCTCCGCAAGGGAGCATCATCCCCAGTTGGAGTTGAATGTTGTCACCAAAATGACTATCCTTAGAACTAGGTCTCCTTTGAGGATGTTTCTTTATGTTTCCTTGCCATTTGCCTCTTTATCGTGCTCCTATGATTCAAATTTCTCCTTAAAATACAAAAGGGAAATCAATAAAAGGGATTAAAAAAAAATAATAAGTAGGGCTTGTAGCTAAATGACGTTAAAGAAATTTCATATTATAAATATGCATATGAAATACTTAATTATTATTTTGATTCTATACATGACATAAAATTCAAAATACAAATAATTAATATATTAAATAACACTAACTAGTATATGTGGCTAAAACATAATTAAATTACTATTACTATAACTAAGAACCCTAAAAATAAGGAAACATTGTCCACGAAATAACAAAACATTGTCCATAAAATGGGGGAATTAGATATACAAACTAATTATTTATTATGCAAATCTTTTAATTCCTATATATTTGGGATGGTTGAATCTCCTAAAGAACATATGTAGTGAATATTGAAAATACTTTCATCAATGTTAAATCTCTAGTTTTACCTCACATAATATTATAATTAATCTCATCATGAATTACTCACCAATTTTTAACTTTTACCTTTACCTCTAGATATCTAAGCCCTAGGTGAAAGACAAAAACCTTTGAAATTTTATTATGTTGTGCTAAACTGAAATATTACCATTCGGTGGATAATGCATAAGCTTCAGGACAAGATCAGGAAATGGACATGTAGGGATTTAAATTTGGTGGGATGCCTTGTGCTCACACAGGCTGTCTTGCAGGCTATTCCCTTTTTCATGTTCTCAGCTCTTCCGGCTCCTAAAGGAGTCCTGCAACAGATCAGAAGCATCCAAAGGGATTTTCTATGGGGCAGAGGGGAAGAGAAAAAGAAGTGGGCTCTAGCATCTTGGGCAAAGATCTGAAAACCCAAGTCCCATGGTGGTTTGGGGCTTCATGACCCTGAAACCCTCAGCAGAGTTGCAGGAGTGAAACTTTGGTGGAGGTGGCTCAAGGAATCAGCAACCCCTTGGGCCAAGCTCTAGAAACAAAAATATGAAAAAAATTGGCAGGAGAGGGATCACATCCGAATGTCAGGGTGCATTAAGGGCTCCCACATTTGGAATCTTTCTTGGGAGAATAGAGGTATTGTCCAACAGCATAGCTTCTGGGAGATCTGAGCTGGGAACCTGGCACGATTTTGGGAGGTTAACTGGCAACAGGAACCTAATTTGTTCAAGGACGAATTAGCTGCTCTCAAAAATGATACTGCCAACAAAGTTTTACTTATGGTAAGTGACTTCAGGGATTAGGTAAGCAACAATGGTAAATGGATAATTTGGAAGGATTTAGGCCACAATGAAGATAGTCCTTTGAAAGCCCAGTCAGATTCTCTTGCTAGGGATTTGGAGCAAAGGAAGATTTTGGTGTCCTCCTTGTCTAACCAACTAAGATGGGGAAGGAACACCGAAGGAAACTTTAACCTCAAGGAAGCTAAAAGAATAGTCACAGGGTTTAACGACCAAAACCCTGATCAAGTATGGAAGAACCTTTGGCAGAACCCTCACTGGATGAAAATAAAGTTGTTCATTTGACTTGTTCAACAAAAGAAAATACTAACTTGGGATTATCTGCTGAAAATGGGTTTTGTTGGCCCATCCAGATGCCCTCTATGTGGCTTACAAGAGGAGACGATGAATCACCTACTCAACCTCTACCCTTTCACCTCCACCGTGTGGGATTGGGTGGCCTTAATCTTTCGGCATTCTGATCAGGACAGACTCAGCATCACCAACACTTTGAAGAATTGGAGGAAAAACTTCTCAGGAAATGAAATCGTCAATAAAGCTTGCACTCTGGTCCCAGGCTTTGTCATCTGGGATGTCTGGAAAGAACACAATGGCAATATTTTCAAGAGCAAGACAAGCTCACCCCAGCACATAATTACACAAATTCTACGACAGCTCAAAGACACAGTCAAAGGTTTGTTGTGGAAACTTCCAGAGAATCCTCCTCTGCCCCAGGAAGCTTATATACTACTGCATTTGGGTCTCCAGTCAATAGTCCCACAGGGCATAAACAAGGGTGTGAGCCAAACAAATGCAAGTATGGATATTTGGAAGCCTCCTCCACATGGCTTCTTAAAAGTCAATAGAGATGGAGCGTCCAAGGGCAACCCAGGGTTAGCTGGTTTTGGGGGTGTTACAAGAGATGAGCAAGGACGCATAAAGGAGATATTTTATAGTCATTTGGGGAAAGCCACTAATAACATGGCGGAACTCATGGCATTAGAGCAATGCCTGGAAATCCTGGTGGATTCAAATTCACACAATGTCATCATTGAAGCAGATTTGGAATTGATTATTAAAGCAGCCAAGAAAATGTGTAATGGAACAGCACTAGAAAAAGTGTCGAAACACTGGAGGCTATCATAGGTCTTTCACTGCATTCACACCCACCTGGAAACCTTAAGAACCATCAACTTTGTCCATGTGAAAAGAAAAGCAAATATGTTGGTTGATCGTCGAGCGAATGAAGGAGTGATTAGTAAGGGAAGTGGTACTTGGCACGTTTGGGAGTTGAGACCCCCAGGAAAACTGTGTGATGATTGTCTTTTTTAGGCTACCAAAGATATGGAACACATCCAGACCTTCAGCAGAGAGAAGGAGGAAGATTAGCAAAAGGCGAGAAGAGAGGAGATCCTTGGGCTTCCGTCTCTCCCAATCGTTAAAACTCAAGGAAGAGAAGAATGAAGAAGGGAAGTGGTTATATAGTTCTTGGTGGAACAAAGGTCGTGGACTATTCTGGAGGAGTTGCTTCAGGAGGGTTTCAAAAATGAATAGCGAATTTCAGTCTAAACACAGGTGGATCAGGAACAATGGAAACGATCTGGAATGAGGGATCGAAAGGATGGACTGACGATGCTTAGGAGAACTGCAGGAGTAAAACACTACTTCACTCGTTCATCAGTTAAATGGCCGCAGTCTGCAGGTTCTTTTGGCCTCAGTCATACAACAGATTTTGGGCCAGAAAGAGATCAACAGTTAACCACTTGGACAGACTCGAAATCTTATAGATTGAGGAGCTCTAATCCTTTTCGGGTCGAGAATTTTGCTATCCATCGTGCTAGTGTTCGGGCCAAAATCATGGTTGACCGTTGGATTAAACAGGCTTTGATCGATGGTGCTGATTCTCCGAGCTACTCTTTGGGTCGGAGGATTTGGTGACCGTCGGATGGGAAGTTTGTTTCGACAGTGGGGATTGTGAGTTCAGGATGGGCTTGGGGAAGTGGAGCGGAGATTACTCAGGTGAAATTTAGTTATATTTGAAGTCCGGAGGTTTCATGAGACAGTGCTTAACCAGTTCACCAGTTGGATGGACGTAGTCCGCAGGGTCTTTGGCCTCAATCATCCAACGAATTTCAGGCCGAAAAGAGCCCGACCTTTAACCAGTTGGATGGACCTGAAATCTCACAGATTGAGATGCTCTAATCATTTTCGGGTCTGAATTTGTGTTATTCATCGTGCTAGTCTTCGGGCCGAAATCATGGTGGACTGTTGGATTAAATAGTCTTTAATCGACGATGTTGATTCTCCACGCAGCTCTTTTGATCGTAGGATTTGTGGATCGTCGGATGGGAATTTTGTTTCGATGGTGGGGTAGCGAGTTCAGGTTCGGGCTTGGGGAGAGGACCGTAGATGAATGATTGGCGTGATTTTGGTATTTTTTGAAGTCCAATGGTCTTCGCAGTTTGTACGAGAAACCGGTGAAAAGAAAGGAACTTGTATCTCGACTGTTAGGGTTCCTTAGTCTTTTGATGAAGAGTTGATGTAACCCCGTGAGATAATGTACCCTTGTGAGATATTTTTTGATCTTAGGGTTTGTTAACCCTGTTAATGGTAGACCAGCAACAAGCTTGTCTTGTGATAGTAAACTAGCAACGGGCTTGTCTTTGCACTAGCAAAGACGTGTATCATATGTACTACACTTTAATGGTTCATAGAAGGTTCCACTCTTACTTGACACAAAAAAAGAAATATTACCATTTGGTTAGAGCTTAGTGTTTTAAAGAATAAATATTAAAAAGGAAATAGTAATAATAAAAATGCTTCTCTCATCACAGTTAGGCATTGTAAAAAAAAAACTAAATTTACCTTATGATTTTTTATCGAATATGCAATTTAGTATCACGTAAATATATTTAATGGAGGTTTTAATATTGAAATGATTATTAAAATGAAAAAATGCTTCGAAAACTTTATATTAAGTTTTTCATAAAACTCATATTAAATATAAACATTATCCTATTAAATATGAGGCCCCACTCATTCGTACTAAGGTCATCGAGGCGGAGAAGGAAGGTTAGCTCGCCACCACCTTACCATCCGATATGGAATGATCATCCTATGATTAAATAAAGCTCACTGTAATATTTCATCGCATCTTAAATATCTCATTAACGTTCCTCCAACTCTCCACACGATGGGAGTTATCAACCATCGATTAAATATGTCTCTCATCCAGACTAGACAACTACATGTTTGTTGGAAAATTCAAATCCTTTATAAATATAATTCTAAATTGCAAAAGGTTTATAAAGTTGTGTAAAACATTTAGGTTTTCGAATTTAACCTACCTTCACCTGTGCATTGTCTCCTGTGACTAATAAGCTCAAAAACTTAATATGTTATTATATTTTGAAGGTATTTACAGTTTTTTACCGTGGAGGAGAGAATGTTTTATGATTTTGTTGAAATTTTTAAAGTGCTTAGGATGGTTTACTGTGAAGGCCACCATTACATTCATGAGAAATTGATTCTTCAAAAAAATATATATATGAGTGCACAGGTGAATGTATTTTCAATATTGAGAGTTTATTTAAAACTTGTTTATTTCTTTGGAAATTTACCCTTATGAAAAATATTGCGTAACTTGAAGATGAAGAGGATTTTTACTGCAAGATTTTTTGAAGAACATGAGGTATGTGAATAATGTTTACATTTGAATTTTTGCTTAATAGTTTTATAAGAAAATTTAATTGATGAGGAAAAGTTATAAGTTTTGTTCATGTGTTTATTTATTTGTTGTTATTAATTCATAACTCATGTTTTATGTTATGTGGATTATTCAAGGATTATAATTTGGATAAACTACCTCCATGGAAGGCTAATGAGTGTGGACTCCTAAGTCCAAAGTTAAAGGGAAAAATTGAAGTCTTAGACCATTTACGAGAGACGAGAAACAATTTTTAAATAATAATTTTCGAAATACATAATTTTTTTAAGAAGTTATTGGACAGTTATTCGAACAAATATTGAAGCCTTTGTATAAAACCCCTATTTCATCATTCGAGAGGGGGTGGTTGTTGACATAAGAGAGAAACTTATTAAATTTAGAAGTTGATTGTACATGCTACACAATTTTTATTTTCAATTCTAAAAGTCTATTTTGGTGATTTTAAGTTCTATATGTTCTTCTTTATATTTTAATTCGTAATCACAAAGAACTAATTCGAAGGCCTGTCCTAATTTAGGAATTAGATAGTTTGGTTTTCATGTTCCAATATCTATACTATCAACATAAATGTTGAATGATCAGTTATGAATTATTGATAACTAAAGGTTAAAATTTTGTTTTACATTCATTTATGTCTTAACAGATTTCTTTCTTTTGTTCTTAATTATGTTATATGTGTTTTATCGGTATTTTTTCTCGGTTTTCCAGATCATGAAATTTTGCTTTCCTGTCAAGGATTCCAGTCACAATATTTATTATTAACTATTTTCATCTACATATTAGAGAAAAATAATTAATATGCTTGCACTTGATGGACATGTTATGGTTTAAGATTGGTGAACAGTTTTCATGTTAATATTTTCCTTTTTTTACCCTTTCTTTCTTTCCTTTTCTTAATGATCACTATTATCCTTGTCCAAATTTATCTTTACTCTTTCAGCTGGCTTGAATTAGGATCTCAGAATTGAGACTCATTAAGTTGTGTTCCTCCCTTCTATTAATGCCACTAGTTATTACAATGATCAGTTATCTCTATCTGGACTAGTTCTATTTGCTAATTGAAAATCAAATAGTTCAGATTTCAGGGTTACCCCCTGTGGTGTGTTGGAAGTCAGCGGTGACACCTAGGGTGGGAGGAATTATTTGTCCTCACTGATGTGGTCATAGGTTGTCCTCAGCTATAGGAACAATCTGTGCACCAACATCTTTTGGCGCCATTGTCGGGGAACGAATTGTTAAGGTTTCGTTTCCTCTGGTAACTGATTAATTGGTTAAGTTTAAGACCCGCAAGTGAACAAGATCACAAATGCATGCACCTTAAAGGTTTTAATGTATATATTTATTTGTTTATTTTCCAATGGATTTATCTTGGACTTGTTTGCAAACTAAATTATCTTCTAATATACCTGGTGTATTTCATGTTTTTGATCTTGCTAATATTGATGATTTTGAAGAAAGCAACTTCAAAGGAGAATCAAGGTTATTCAACCACTGAGAAGAGGAGGTTTGTGATGGTGTTTTCATTAGTTCTCATGTCCATTCGTTTAAGGTTCGTGTTGATTACTCAACACCTCATTTGTATGATGAATATGATAATAATTATTCATTTGTAAGCTTAAATTCACACAACTATAATGTTTTTTCATATTAATAACCATGATAAACATAACTATGTAACTAATAATGAACATTTTTACGATGATAATGCACATGATAATGTCATGATACATGAAAATATAAATGAATTGATTCTAAACTTTATTTTAACTAATATTCATTTATTTATTTTGTCATATATACATCATCACTTCAATAACTCTTTCCAAACTACACACAATTCTTCTTCTTATGATGAACATGAATTTCAAGAACATTTAAGTTGCCACATGAAAAATCCTAGCATGATTTCGGATTTCTCTAATAAGGAAGAAAACTATGAATATATTTCATATCCATTAATGTTAGAAATGTTTTATCATTTAAATAATCACACAAATTCTTATGATTTCGTAGAAGATTGGATGGAAGAAGTCTATAAGAGAACATTATTTTATCGTTGGGTTGATATCAACACCCTTCTAGGAATTAAAATGAACAAAACACCTTACCCTTTCCTACAATTATTGAACATATTACTATTTTTGAAACTTAAAGGTGAGACTCTTGGAGTTGATAAATTACTACCTTGGTTACATTGTTTGTTTGACTTCTTTGACCAGTTATGCTTTTTAAAACACGTATATAAATTATGTATATAAATAAACCTTTTATGATTTGTAGGTTTATAATAAGTAAAAATGAAGGTTTTTTACATATTGAAGAGTCTTTTGCGATCATAGTAGAATGAAATACACATATATGAGTGCTTAATATGAACTATATTAAGAAGTTTTTTTTAAACACATATTTAAAGAATTGATTTGTAAATCATGTTTAAGGGGTAACTATCTTTAAAGGGCTCATATCTTAATCCCTTAGTAATGTCACCTTGATATTGAATATTCCTCATCACATCCCTCTTCCATTCTACTTACACATAAATACTAAAGGACCGCATTACGTCATAAGGGTTAGACCTATAACTATAAGATTCAACTTTCATAAAATTCAATTGAAACTTTGGTAGGACTAGTTAGTCATATAACAACCATACATGAGACCTTCCTAATCAAAATCTAACCTAAGGATAGGGACCAATGGTTTCTTGGGTGGGGCATGTTGGTATCTCCGTCGGGGCTATAGATGCTTGCTAGCTGCATAGCAAGGCCAATGGCACTAGATTAAATTCTCAAGTGTAATCCTCCCATTCCTTTTGTTGAGATAACTTTGATGGGGTATGCTGACATATCCACTAGGGCTATAGACGCTCGCTAGCAGTGGAGCAAGGTCAGTGGTACTGGACTATGTCTAGTATGTAATCCTCCCATCCCGTGAATGCTATATTTACTAAATAAATTGAATGAAGAACCTCTAACGCAAAGAGAAAACAAGAATCCAGAGAGTTCCTCATCTCAGGTTAGTGGATGACTCTGTCGGGGCTATGGACGCTCGCTGGCAGCGGAGCGACATCCGATTTTGGAAACTCGTGTTATGGACCAAAAAAGGAACCAAAATCCCTGACGGCTAGCCTCCTTAATCTTAATAAACTCAAAAAGTGAAGTCACTCTTATTAGTTCTATGGTTTATGTAATGTCTTAATCATCAACTGTAAGTAGGTATGATTTTTTTTGGTGTTGGATATTCTAATGAAGTCATACATTTATATTTTTTATGGTCATATGCCTTAATCATTATTATAACTTCCCCAATAGACTTAATATACAAACATATGTCTTTTATGTATGTAAATGATCATTGAAATTGTTAATCTATACATGTTATGACCTCACATTTATTCTTGTTTCATTCTTGCTATCAATTGACTGAGTGTTTAATATTCAAAAGATTTCCCTTTCGTTACTTTTTGTTTCTTTAGTTTCGTTTTTTGACTCCATGCCCAATACAAAGGCTTCTGGTCTCCATTCTTGATCCTCCGCAAGGGAGCATCATCCCCAGTTGGAACTGAATGTTGTCACCAAAATGACTCTCTTTAGAAGTAGGTCTCCTTTGAGAGTGTTTCTTTATGTTTCCTTGCCATTTGACTCCTTATCGTGCTCCTATGGTTCAAATCGCTCCTTAAAATACAAAAGGGAAATATGTAAAAAGGATTAAAAAAAAAATAGGGCTTGTAGCTAAGTGACACTAAAGAAATGCCATATTATAAATATGTATATGAAATACTTAATTATTATTTTGATTCTATATATGATATAAAAATTCAAAATACAAATAATTAAAATATTAAATAACACTAACTTGTATATGTAGCTAAAACATAATTAAATTATTATTACTATAACTAAGAACCCTAAAAATAAGGAAACATTGTCCACAACATAGGGAAACATAGTACAAAAAATGGGGGAAGTAGATATAAGAACGAATTATTTATTATGCAAATCCTTTAATTCTTGTATATTTGAGGAGCTAAACACGATTTTTATTTTCAATTCTGAAATCCTATTATGCGATTTTAAGTTTTATATGTTCTTCTTGTTATTTTGATTCGTAATCACAGAGAACTAAATTCGAGGCCTGCCCTCATCTAGGATTCAGATCGTTTGGTTTTCATGTTCCGATATCTATACTATCAACATAAATTATGAATGATCACTTGTGAATTATTGATAACTAAAGGTCAAAATTTCGTTTCACAATAATTTATGTCTTTATTGTGAGTGCATATTTGTCTGTTCTGTTCTTGATTATGTTATATGTGTTTTATCGATATGTTTTCTCTATTCTCCAAATCATGAAATTTTGATTTCCTGTCAGGGATTCCAATCACGATATTTAATTTTAACTCTTTTCATCTACATATTAGAGTAAAATAATGAATATGACTGCACCTAATGCACATGTTATGATTTAAGCTTGGTGAACAGTTTTCACATTAATATTTTCCTGTTTTTACCCTTTCTTTCTTTCGTTTTCTTAATGATCGCTATTGTCCTTGTCCAAATTTATTGTTACTCTTTCAAATCACTTGAATTAGGATCTCGGAATTGAGACCCATTAAGTTGTGTTCCTCCCTTCTGTTAATGCCACTATTTATTACAACGATCAGTTATCTCTATTTGGCCTAATTCTATTTGCTAACTAAAAATCAAATAGTTCAGATTTCAGGGTTACCCCCTGTGGTGTGCTAGAGGTCAGCAATGACACCTGGAGCAAAAGGACTTATTGGTCCTCAATGAATGTGTGCTTAATTCATTTACATGTGGGAACGATTTGAGCACCAACACCATCCTCCATGCGATTGGGTAGAGGATAAGGAAGAGCACAACCAAATCAGCTACGATCACCACCAACTTCCTTGGACATCTTCTTCAGCGCCTGAACACTCCTCTAAGCCTCTGTGTCAAGTCTGCAACTGATGAAATAGGCTAAGAACAAGTTAGTGATAAGCAAAACCTATTATGCTAGCTTTAGCACCAAGACCAACACCTCTAGCTCCTCAAGAAGAAACCACAACATCTTTCACCTCTTGTACCTGTAGCAGCATCTTCAACACTAACATCCATGACTCAATACATGTAGCAGCATATCCAATGTCTCCAAAACATGTAGAGATATATGTAACATCTAGATCAACACTCCAATCTCCTACGGTAGTAGCACCTCCAATAAATTCAACATGTATGGAATCCATCTCCTCCACTAAGCCATGCCATAACTAAGTTGACATCAATGCTAACCAACAAGACCATCACCAAACATCCATCACTCATGCACATGACAAGCAACACTTCCAACCTGTTGACATCAATGTCAACACTACAATGCCAATAAACTCTTCCTTTAGCATGGATGTGAACCTCAACAACATGTAAGGCTAATCTCCATATACTGAAGCTGCAACTATCCATCCAAATTCTCTCCCCATTTTACATCAATGGAAAAGGGCCATACTAACATTGAAGAAAAATATTAATAATGTCGGATGAGAGTAGGAATCCCCTTGTTGTACACAACATCAAACTGATGCAACCCATGGAACCATCTCTTGCAAGATAAACATGTAGAACAAAGAAACCCACTGCCAACACCACTAGAAAATGTCATACCAACTCTGAAGATTGAACATGCTCCCCCTAAGCATATAATGTAGTTGCAATCATGCAATCTATGTAATGTCCCTTAATAATAATAAAAATAATAAATAATGTAATATAATATTAAAATATAAGAAAAATAATGATAAACAATAAAGAAAAATATAATAATGTTAATAAATATAAAAAATTAAAGAAATATAATTAATAGTAAATAATAAATAAATAATGAAGAGGAATATAATATATAATAAATAAATAAAATACTAAATAACAATATTGGAGTTATATATATATATATATATATATATATATATAGGAATTTACAGGGTAAGTTCCTCAGACCTAACACCAAAGGACACCACTCACAAACAGATCACAGATCAATACACCAGTATTTTTGACGTGGTTAAAACCCTCAAAGAGGGAAACAGTCCACGGCCTAAGCCAATACGGCCACTTCAGGCAATTTATTAATAAAAGAATGAAATTTTACATAAGCTTCTCTCATGAACAGTTAACCTACAAATGACCCTCCATGCTCTTTAAATAGAGATCATGGACCAATTGGGTGTTTAAGCCATGGATCAAGTGTCAGTAATACGGAGGAGAGAATGAACCGTCAGATCACTACATATCGTGACCGTCAGATTGTAAGTTACAAAAGTACATTAGTAAAGAAACACACTTTACCTAACTCTATACTAGACCAAGTTATACTTAACTATTTCCTATGTGTCGGAATATCCTAACAATATATATATATATATATAAACTATAAAACTTGTAAAAATAAGTAAAGTTAACAAAAGTAAAATAAAATAAGAAAGAGTTAAATTAAGAGAATTATAAAAATAAGTAAAAATAAGTAAAATTATCAAAAAGAAATTAAGAATAAAATAAGAGAGAATTAAATTAAGAGAAATATTAAATTAAGTAAAACTTAAAATAAAAAATAAAAGTTGCATGTTGACACATGAAATGTGTGCATGGAGACTCTTTTCCATTGTTTGGTCTATTTTATAGACGATGAGGAAGATGAGATTCATCATTTCTTCATTCATTCTCTTGGGAGAAAGTATTGTGAGACAAATGATTCATTGGGAGTAGTACGTTGATTGAGGGCTTAGGGGTGGTCAGAAAAATTACGTGCAGCTAAGTTTACGGTTGAATGGAGAATTGTCCTCAAAAGTTTGTTGCGGTTTGAAAAATGCCAATAGCATTCAACTCTGAATTCACAAGTAAGGAATATCATCGCCGCAGGTAAGTCATCTTTGCTCGTGTTTTTGGAAATTCTATGTTAATTAGTAAAATAGTTGTGTATTGATTATTAATCATATAATTTGATGTAATTATTTATATATCTTAAATCAAAGTTATTACATATGGTATCAAAGTGGGTTTCCATTCTGTGTAACTTCGATGTAAAAGATTAAAAAAACACGTAATTAGATTTATCAATAATTATGTTTATTGAATGAAATTAAAATCAACCCAATTTTGAATTTTTACAATTACCTTAAAAGACTTAATTGTGGTTGTCATCAATACTCTATGTATATTATTATTTTCTTTTAGAATAAAAGATTCTCGCTTTGAGTGTGAGCCGTGGTTCCATTCTTGGGAATGCCCCATTGTTTCATTTTCGCTTCATTCCCGCTTAAAGAGGCGCGTTTAACGAAAAAATAAAGATTCTCGAAACAGAGAATATCTTGCAGACTCTGTCAGAACATCATCCACCGAACATTGAATCACTCCACCTTCATCATAGAGGTGAAAGGCCACTCAAATCCCCCAGTAGAATAGCGGATCGAATCCCCTCCTACATTTCAGAGGGAAAAATGACGCACAAAAGCCCAACCCCAATCAAGAATAAAACATAAATACCGGAAGCGGTGGTAACCACCACATATGGATTCCCTCTTACTTTCATTTTAGGGAAAAAGTGTCACACGAAATCCCAAGAAAAAAACAATGCTTAGCAATCTTAAGCTCCCCCGCTTTTGTTTGCAGTGGCCTTCAAGAAGAGTCTAAATCCGGATGGCATGATCCTGGCCTTCATACAGGAGTTTTCAAAGGCAGCCCAGGGTGAGTTTCCAAGGAAGCCCAGGGTGAGAAGCCAGAGACTCGAACCCTGGCCCACCTCAACTTCCCGCATGTCTGCCGTGAGGTCATCGACTTGAACGGTGCACCGTGGAGCACGAGATCGAGAAGACGATCCTCCAAGTGGCACGTTCGATTCTCCCTGGCAACGGTTTCAGATATAGCGTCCCCGCTTGCAGTAACACCAACCATCTTGATGCACTGGAACTAGACTGCATCATTCTCAAGGAAAATGTAGGAGGGGATTCGATCTTAAGTTAATCCTCCACATATTATGCGCTCACGTCACTCATGTTTTCATCATATTAATCATGGTATTCGTTATATATATGGGATTCAATCCCGATAATATTTTTAACATTAATTTGATAATGGGAAATATATTTATAGAATTGGTTTTAGTGAGATTTTTTGGAAATTTTTCTGGTGGGTTTTTCTAGTCTAATTTCTCTAAAATCCAAGAGGAATTTATTGAAATCACAAGCTTGACGGGTAACCCCTGGATAATCGGAATGCCCTAAATATTTTTCAGGGTCCTAATCAAAAGGAATGTTCGACATGCATCTATATTAATTAAAAAATATAATAAATAGTAATTTTAAAAATGGGCAACTTTCTTTTACCTAAATATCTCACTTTTTACATAATATCCCTTTAACATGTAGTCATGGCTTTATAATGGAACTTAAAAGGTAATAATCAATATCTAAAGAATTTTAGGGATATGGTTCAATTTTAGTATGGTGGTAAACCATATCTAAAGATAACAAATTGGAAGATGCATTTAGAGTATTATTGAGCTTTAGGTGATCGAATTCATAGTTAATGTCTAATATGTTGTCTTGCTTCGAGGATGTCACTTCTAAGGAATGGAAGAATGGTAATAAAAGAACTATGACAACAAACATCTGGAAAAAAAAATGGTAAGGGAAACTTTGATACACTACATATAGTATGATGACACTAACCAAATCAACACCTATGAGATGGAAACAAGAAGACAATATGGGCAGGGAAAATTTTAGCATGAAAATTTATCTTAAAGTTCAGAAACCTTGGCAACCTTACTTGTCCGTAACATGCAAATTGTAAAATGTTTAGTCATATTTTTCTAAAAATATTCAAATTGTTAAAGATTCGTTATATAGTCTTTATAAGAAATTTGTGATTTATATGGTAAAATAATTTTATACCTTAAAATTTGGGCAAGATGTTTTTAGAAAAAATGAAAAATGGCAAACATTTTTTTTGGAAAAAACATGGAAAATTAGCCCACTTGCGAATATTAGCCCCTAAAATTTTCGTTGAATATGGGAAAAGAGGAAACACCTAAGCATAAAGGAAATAATCTCCTACCTAGTCCCCTAAAATTTTTGTTGAATATGGGAAAAGAGGAAACACCTAAGCATAAAGGAAATAATCTCCTACCTAGTCGATTATTATTAATTGTTAGATAAGATGCCACATTGAATAATGAGAATATGGAATTCTTAGAGTAAAGAAAATAACAAACCCATGGATGCTTGGGGGAAGGAAATGAAGAAAAATAATCATGATTAGTGAAAATTCCACTAGTCAAAAAAAAAAAAGGAAAACAAGGAAAAGCAACTTAACATAAAGGAAATGTTCTCATAACTGGTTAAGATAATGGATATTTGAGCATGGCACCCAAATATAGTAACCACACTATGGAACTGTAGAATTGAGGTAAATAATTGAAGCTCATACAACTCCCATGGGGTGTATACCTAATGAATGGTATGAAATTGTTAGGTGAAAATGCAATAAAGCCTAGGACCAATTTATGTGATGAGTGAAGGAGTGTTTCTCTTATATGACAATAACCCTTAAGGTTATTTTTGAATGGATTTAGTGACATGAATGATGAGTAAGGGTGAATGGCAAGGGTCATGGTGACGACTTATATAGTTTTAAAGTTTTAAGATTGGAAGTTGTGAATACTTGTAATTGTTGAGAAATGGCAAATGGTAGAAGTTACCAAGCACGCCAAGCATATTAAATGTTTTGGTGGATGATAAGGGTAATAGTGATTCAATTTTTCACATTTTAAATCAACGGTAGTATTGACAAGCCAACAATGAAAGATAATAATTTTTTTATCATTGATAAAGGAGATAAGTTGAGGCTTAAGGACTAATGAAAATTAAAAAATGAGGGTTTAGAAATTGTTTTGTCATTGATGAGTTATGTATTTGGATTAAATGAGTCAATGTATTGGGAATGAAAAAATGATTTAATGAATGATGGTAAGGCCATTAATACCTTAACTAGAGATTACGACTCTAGATGGTGAAACTTGCAAGTAAATAGACTGTATCAAAACTATAGCACACTGCTAGTGTGGCTATGCTTATTTGGTAAATTTTGAAATTTCTTATTGAAATAAGAGGAAATGATTATTTAAAGCAATTTGAATCTTGTTGAGAACACAACACTATTAGTGTTGATGAGACAACCTAAATCCTAGATGGATGTTGAATAATCTTAGTTCATAGTTGGTATTCAATGTTTATACAAGCAAATGAAATTGATTTTTTCTAATGAATCATGATAAGAATGCTTATAGTGTATTATTGTTCTATATTTGATAAGTATTGAGATGATTCTCATATTGATGATGGTATGAGGATTATGATGCATATGTGGTTCCTATTTATTTAGTTGATCGATAATAATGTTGTATGCTCACGAGAGATATGATATTCATAGGGTAGCATAGGAATTATGATGTTATGATATGAGGTATATTGACATGTGTCATTTATTATGTGATGTTATGATATGAAGTATATTGACATGTAGTTCATTTATTATGTGATGTCATGATGTTGATATATTGATGTTATAACTTATGAGGGTATTTTATGATGAGAAGCATGTGGTAATTGCATGCAAATTTTATGACATGCATGAGTATGTAGTTATTTACTATTCAAAATGTGGTGGTTAACAATGATGTTATGTTATGATGGTGACATGTAAGAGTTGGCATGTGGATTATTTTTTTGATGTTATGATTATAACTAATGTATTGGATGCATGTTGAGATGTGGTGACTATCAAGAACTCCACAAATGGACTGAGAGGGCTAGTTTATTTGATGATCTCATGGGAGCCCATACCTATGAGGGAGAATATGTAACACCATATGGGCTGGGGAAAACTCAATCAACACTACATATGTCAGTGGTTCCTTTGTCTTGTGTAACTCTTGATGGATAGCTCTTGAGGGACTATGGGACCATCTTGAGGAGACCAAGTGTCTGATATTGGATTTGGATGTCAAAGTCTGGTGGGGATGTAAGGACTTTGATTCCTGGGGTTGTGCACCTTAAAGAGTGTGGAGGGAGTGGGTCAGCCTTGCGAGATGCCCAGAGTCATTGAGTACTGGGACCGAATGTCTACCTTGGGGAAGATGAGGTCTGAGCTAGGCACAAGCCTTGGGGCCAGCGTTGGGCTATGGTACAGACCAATGAGGCTTATGCCTGGTTCCGAAAGTGGGAAAAAGGACAGAGATTCCTTGAGATTTCCCAGGGGTTGTGGAAACTTTCAATGCTTGCTAGGTATACTAGTTCAGCAGAGGGTGTAGGGAAAATGTGAAGTAATAAATAACTAAATAAATAAAATGTTAAATGATTCAACTTAACTTTGGGACAAAGTTCCTTAAAGAGGGGGAGTATGTAATGTCCCTTTAGTAATAATAAAAATAATAATAATAATGTAATATAATATTAAAATATAAGCAAATAAATGATAAACAAAAAAAAATAATAAATGGTAAATAAATAATAGTAAAAATTAAAGAAAAGATAATAATAGTGAATAAATAATAAATATGAAGAGAATATAATAATAATAAATAAATGAAATAGTAAATAACAATGCTGGAGTTCTAAGTAAATATATATAAAAGTAAACTATAAAAATAGTAAAAATAAGTAAAGTTAACAAAAAAGTAAAATAAAATAAGAAATAGTTAAACCACGATAACTATAAAATAAGTAAAAATGACTAAAACAAGAAAGAATTAAATTAAGAGAAATATTAAATTAAGTAAAACTTAAAATAAAAATAAAAAATAAAAAAGTTGCATGTTGACACATGGAATATGTGCATGCAGACCCCTTTCCATTGTTTGGTCTATTTAATAGATGATGAGGAAGAAGATAATATTCATCATTTCTTCATCAATTCTCTTGGGAGAAAAGTATTGTGAGAAAAAAAATTCTCTGGCAATAGTACATTGATTGAGGGCCTGGGGGTGGCCAATTGTAGAAGGATTACGTGCAGCTGAGCCTACGGTTGGGTGGAGATTCGTCCCCAAAAATTTGTTGTGGTTAGCCAGATTCCAATAGCATTCAACTCCGAACTCACAAGTAAGGAATATCATCGCCAAAGTAAGTTGTCTTTGCTCGTGCTTTTGGAAATTTTATGTTAATTAGTGGAATAGTTGTGTGTCGATTATTAATCATATAATTTGATGTAATTATTTGTATATCTTAAATCGGGGTTATTACAATCTACCTATTGAAGCAACAACTCTGCCTGTTGCAATAATCCTCCTTGCCAATTGCAAGAGACTACTACTCAAGGACCATGACTCCAACTGACTTTGGACATGATATACAATACATTACAATACAATATAATGCTTCATGGAGCAAAAACATGGTTGTGAAAAACACACAGGACTAACATATGAATCATCTATAAACTCTCCTATCACCAACCATGACCCTCTGAACCCAAGTTTACATCATGCACCCAATATGTGGGGCTACATCAAATATATACAAGATGAAACATGACTTGGACTCCCATTGACCCATTTATAGCAAAGGACAATACATGTTAGATACCATGGGTCTCTCCATGAGCAATGTGCCCAAAATATGAAACAATGACAGTACATAGCTTGGCTTTTACATATGCACATAAATGTGCTTTCATCAATACGTGCCCAAAAATATGAAATGACATGAAATACATGGCATTATTGAGCATCAACATATGCTCTGTATGGCAGTAAAAATATAATGCATTACATATCATGTGCATAAAAACATAAGAACCCCTTGAGCAATAACATAAGCTCTCCATATGTAGCAACAATAATAGGAGCACTAACCAAACCATGTGCTAGTGCAAGACCACTCAACACTTTTGCCATCACCATCCAAACAATGAATATCCAGCAGCATAATCATGATAAGCACTAGCAACCACCATGCTCCACATGTGCATCAACAAACAATATCACAATAGTAGCAGCAACAATTACATATCCTCTTCATAAGCAACAACAATCTCTCCGTACATACTCAGCCATATTGATCCAGGAGGATCCATCAATCCAATTGCACAAGTGTTCAAACTGTCGTCATCAGTGTTCATGGGTGTCGTTCAATGTCGTCGTCGCTTCAGTTCAGCTTTGACAGATCGATATTGTTGGTTATGATCAGGTTGTTCAGGTAATGTTCGTAGTTATGGTTTCATGGCATTCAGTTGATTGTGTAAAAGTATTCAAAGTTAAAGTACCTGGTCGACGACATAGTCTTGTCATCATCACCACCAATGTCAGTTTCAAAGATGTGATGGGTGTCCACTCGGAGCTGCTATTCCCACTAAGACTGGTAGCTATCTTAGAAACAAACAAGTAAAGACTACTTTCGCTTTCCTTTATGAAAAATAGATAAGAGTGGAACAAAGGACACCAACCTCAGTCTTGCGCTTGGTTCCTTGCTTGATTCCTCTCCTTCCTGATAGATCTTTGCCACTTCTTCTTCATCTGCCCAGCTTCAAAGTGCGCCTGTGGAATCAAAGCAGCATAATACTATCGAAGAACGGAGATCTATATTCATAAATAACACAGGACCAGATATGTATTAACCACACAAATGCATATACAATCAAACATACAAGAATGTGGAGGAAAACTTGAATAGCTTTATTAATATCAAGAATAGCAAGAGGATTACAACCAATTGTTCTGACCCAGCATCATCCTCCAGCAAGAAAGCCCTTCTTCACCTCAAGTAAAGCCTAGATCACCCAACACTATGAAGTTTCACCAGAAAACCAACAACACTTCTCTACAAGATACAAGATTCCAGCCTCTAGATCTCTGTGATGAGGGATCCATATATAGATGATTGTAGGGGGGTGAGTCATATTCTGGAGTCTTGATTAGTGTCCTCTCTCTGATAGTTCTTGATTCCACTTGGAGAATGATTATCTCTTACTCATCCCTGGTCGAAAACAGAGAGGCAAGTGTCAGAGGGGAAGCTTCTGGAAGATTCCATGATCTTCCACCTCGCAATTTGTCCCTGCCATTTGTCCATTCCCGACCATCGCACCCTAC
>APFE030331695.1:3954-25273 GCA_000404065.3 Pinus taeda | reverse complement strand
AGGAGGATAACATATGCTTGTTCTATAATTCACCCTTCGGGCGAACCTATCGCTATATTTTAACGAGCCTAGCGACAGTGAAACTCGTTCTCATCCATTTGGATGAGTTTGTCGCTATTCGGTTTTAACGAGTTTAACGACAAAGATAAATTGGTCCTTTTCAATTTTAGAGAGTCTGAAAGGGACGAAAAGGAAACTCCAAAGATTCTTTTTCGCCATATAATCCCTTAAGTCCGAAAAAGCGTAAAATAATACGAAAGGGATGAATGTTCGGTAATTTTAACGAGTTGAATAAGACAAGCACTCGATATTTTTGTGTAATAATCCCTCAAGTCCAAAAAGATTAAAATCTAGAGGAGGGATAGCACTTCCGATGACTTTAACGAGCCGGAAAGGCTAATCACTTGGCGATCTTTTCATATTTTACAAGTCAGTTGAAAAGAGCTTTAAAGGAGACTCGTTTTTCGAGGAACGAGTGATGATTTCGGGTAGCAGCTGATTCCAGGTAAGGTTTGGAACTTTCCAATCACGGCAGTGTCACAAGGATGGCTAATAAAATCACTCTTCGCAGATGTTCCTCGAAAGGGTAAACAATCAAATGGAGGTGAATGATCGACTAAAAAATAGAGTGGAGGTGATGATGAGAACACGACCAAGGCTCAAAAGCTGATGATAATGCATTCACAATGGTTATTTACCGGAAAAATGGTTCATTTTTTAATGAGCTTAAACTCTGGGGGAAACATTTGCTCATTGCTTATGTTTATTTTTTAACGAGCTTGAATTCCGTGTTAAAACTGCTCGTGATAATGGTCATTGATTCCTTGATTCACCATTAGCATTTTGTTCTTCCAAAGATTGTACTACATGTTCAATTGCTTCATCGAACCAATTAGAAATGAAAACATATGCCTGATAAATGAGTTAAGAACACTAATACCTTACTTGAATTACGCGAATGGTAATTTAAAAGTGACTTTTACCTCTCATTTTACCATTTCATTTGAACTTGGTTTGTTGGAGCTCTGGAGGTGCTTTTCCCCCCTGATTTTCACTAGCTGACTCCGGGAGATTCTGTGGATGATTCTTGACGCCGCCTGGACCAAGTAGGAGCTAAACTTGTGCTCTTCAATTGCATTCTTTTCTTTTTGAATTCTGAACATGTTTCCTTGCTTTGTTGAGCCTCTGGGGTTTGAACAACTCACCTTGGCTCCATCGCACCCTTCCTTAATCGAAAGGTGCAATGCATACTGGCCTTCTCACTGGCTAGTCAGTATGCATCGCTCCCAGTACACTGCTAGGGTGCGATGGGCGCAAGGAGGAAACTTTTTGCACAGCTTTCTCATAGATTTTTGCCTATTTTTTGCCAAATCAAGATCCTGACTCTTCTCTTGTTCTTTTTTCAAAGATTCATCGGAGAAAATGGTTGTTACATGGCGAGAGCGCGAGCATGAAGAAGAGGACACGGTTGCTTTACATGATTCGGGCACGAGAACTGCATTGCGAAACTGTGGCCTGTTGAAGTTTTTTCGCATCTCTAGCATGAGGCAACAAATCAACTTGTTGCAATATTTCCTCAATGCCTGGGATCCTACCAACCAGGTGTTCCAGCTCAGGGGAAAATCGATCCCCTTGACTGTCGTGGAAATCTATTTTTTGACCGGTTTATCGAGGCATGGTGCCCCTCTCGCATTATCCGGTCCCGCCCGCGGGGGTGAGTCCGTGAGGGAATATATTCATCGGCACTACAGAGAGGGATCTCAACTGAGTACAAACGGCAAGATCAATATCCGAGATGTCACTAACCGGCCCTTGAGGACCATTCTGTTCACTTTTGCTAGACTAGCTGGTAGTGCGGCTTCACATAGCTAACAGGTCTTACATGCAGTATGCTTTGGAATGCCTTGAACCGAAGGTGTTCAACTGGTGCGATGTAGTACTCTCTGTGATGAAAGAACAACTGATCAAGGTGAAAAGCAGAAGATCCAAGAATTTCGGCTATGGTTCTATTTTTACCACTTTCACTTTGGAGAAGATCCCACTGATGCAGCCGCAGTACATCTCACTTGGCCTACATCCACCGACTGAACCACGGATGCAGATATGGGTTGACCTCATGTCTTGACATGCTGTCCAGTCTCATATTTCCTTTTCTGATACTTTCTTCGAGTGGTTCGATCGTCAGGAGATGGTTTACGCCAAGTTTCCATATGCTGGCAGGGATTTCCGGGGTGACCCAGATTTAGTGCTACCAGCTGGCGAGCAGTGGGGTGCTATGGGTAAATCTTCTGACCATATCTCTGTTTATTGTTCTTATAATGTTCTATGCTTTCTCTGATCAAGACTAATCAAAACGCATGTGCTCATGTAGATATTGGACCAGTTCGACCAGCAGTATGCCGCAGAGAACCAACGGTCGTTCCAGCAGGAGAGGCTGTGGGGAGGGCCATCCTCCGTGACTTTGACGTGGCTGAGACTCTTTCAGCACTACAGGATCAGCTCGAGGGTCTCACTCTTGGTATCCCGGATGTGGGAACGGACGAGCTGCCTCTACAGTTGCAGTGACATACTACTGGCATGCCGAGTCGATGGACTAGGCTTTTACGCATGATTGCATAGGTGGTGACTTGTTATCACCGGCATCATTAGACTACGGTGCCCCCTAGAATTTTGAGTTTTGGGTCATTTGACCGATTTTGTCTTGGTTACAGAACATTATGTATAAACTATAAACAGTTATGTATATATTTTTGATTTTCAGAGCTTTATTTTGGTTAAGTTACATGATCCTGTTGCATATATTGATGTGATGCTTCTCTTTTATAAATGTCGCAAATGTCTATCTAACACCTAATTTGCCAATGAGTCTGTCAATGTGTTTAAATTTCTAGAAATATGTTGATATTGAATGAAATCGAACCGTCTTTCCAAAATCCTGACTCTTAGGAACATGCGATAGATGGATGGATTCCGTACGGAATAGATCCCAGTGAGTTGTAGAATGACGAGTTGTGAGTCTAGCTTGACGACGAGTCGGCATATGCCATGTGTGATGGCAACAGAGAGGAGTTCTATCAACGCGCTGTATTCAGCAATATTGTTCGTCGACTGACCAATACATACCCCTCTGAAACTTACTAACCCGCCGCTGGGATCGAAAATGGCCCATGCCGCAGAAGATAGGTTCCGCGAACTACGACTCGCTATGTCGGCATATCCAAAAAATGATTCCAATAGGTTCGACATCTGCAACGAATGCAAAAAAATGGATTGCCTAACCAAAATAATTACTCTTAGCGAAAACAAAAATGTAATAAAATCATAAGGATTACTACGCGGAATTAAGCATAGTAACGCTTGAGGTACAACCCGTTGCGAGGTTGCGCCAGTGGAATCCCATCATAGTCCATCAATTCATAGGCTCATTTTTCTAATACACGCTTAACAATATAGGGACCCATCCTAACGATTTGAATTTCCCTGCTCCCAACTTATCGGCTTCCTGGTCGTAAAGTAAGACCAGGTCACCTTCTGAGAAGACGCGAGGTTTGACATTTTTGTCGAACTGCGCTTTGACTCGTTTCTTATGAGCTTCGTTAGCCGAAGCTACATCGCGACGGGTTTCATCCAATTGGATTAGTTCCAAGAAACGAGCCTCTTCTTCTAAAGTTCCGGGGAGAAGGTCGACTGCGAGTTCAAGGGACGAGATTTCACACTGAACTAGTAAGATTGCTTCCAGACCATACACAAGTTGAAAAGGTGTAAACCCGATTGCATTTCTTACTGATGTCCGGTATGCCCACAAGGCCGAGTACAGGATCAGGTGCCAATTCCGTTTATGGACTCCAATCATTCTTTGTAGCATGCGCTTTAAGACCTTGTTGATTGCCTCAACTTGTCCGTTAGCTTGCGGATAGTACGGAGTAGAGCTATCGTGGGACAGTCCTAATTTGGCAACCAACTCAACCATCATTTGATTGCGAAAATGTGATCCATGATCTGTGACTATGGCCTGTGGAACACCGAATCTGGAGACTACGTGATTAAAAAAAGAAAAGGGCAGCCATTTCGCCGTTGTTGTTTAATGTAGGCATCGCCTCGACCCATTTGGTAAAATAGTCTACCGCGACTATGATATACCCATGCCCCCCGGCCGAGGTGGGGTTACATGCCATGAAATCTATGCCCCATTTGGTGAATGGCCCAACAGTAACTACTGGTTGCAGTGGTGCGGGTGGTCTTCTGGTTTTGCTATCGAAAATTTGGCAAGCATGGCAACTTCTAACTGCAGTTATGCAATCTTTGAACATTGTTAGCCAGAAGTATCCTGCTCACAAAAATTTTTGCGCTGTAGCATAACCATATTGATGCCCTCCACACGCACCTGAATGACAACCAATCAGGACTTTTTCGGCCTCCTCATGGGTGAGGCACCTCCACAGAACTGTATCGATACCGCGACAGTAAAAGGTATCACCGAAGATCACGTAGTCTTTCGCTTGGTATCGAATCTGTCGTTTTTCGGAGCGTGAGGTATTAGACCTATATGTTTGTTTCTGGAGATAGATGATTATATCTCCGTACCACGGATTGCTTGAAGATATCAGAAACAAATTTTCATCCACGATTGATTCTTCGGATTTTGCATCGTTGGATGATGATGGGAGATCACATAGTAACTCCGTGAATACCAGGGCTTTCTTTGATTTGGATATTTTGAATTCCAGATCAAACTCAAACTCTTGTAAAATTGCTATCCATTTTGAATATTTGCCCCCCAGCAACTGTCGCGACAATATATAAGTCATGGGGTTGCAATCTGATAAAATGGTAGTTTTTCTGAAGAGGACGCAGTGTCGAAATCTCTATATCGCTTGAACAGCTACTAGGGCTAGCTTTTCAACGTAGGAGTATTTCATTTCCATATCATTTAAGTTTCGGCTTAAATAATATATAGTATGTTCAATTCCATTATCTTCTTGAACTAAAACCATCGATATGGTTGTATCTACTGCAGCCAGATACAAGTTAAAGTATTTTTGATAATCAGGAGCATACATTAATGAAGCTTTTATTAAAGATTGCTTTAAAGCATCAAAGGAAGCTTGCGCGACCTGATCCCAAATGAAGGGTACTTCTTTTTTCAATAGACGAGTATAACCTTTAGCTAGTTTGACGTAATTTGGAATGAACCTTCGAAGGAATTTTACTTTCCCTTGGAGTTTCTGAATCTGAAGCAAGTTTGAAGGTGGAGGCAAATCAATGATTGCCTGAACCTTACATGGGTTGAGACGAATCCCGTCCTTTGAGACCATGAAGCCAAGTAAATGACCAGAAATGACACAAAACACGCATTTGTGCGGGTTGAGTCGTATCTTGTAGTGTCGGCAACGTAGAAATATCGCTCTCAAATGCTGCGGATGATCGGTCCGCTTTCGCGAATGAGCTGGAAGATCGTCGAGATATGGCTGAACGATGTTCTTGATGTCATGGAAAGCATAGTTCATTGCTCTCTGAAAAGTTGCTCCTGCGTTCTTTAAACCAAAGGGTAGCTTGCGATATGCGAACGTGCCCCACGGACAAATAAATGCAGTCTTTGACTGGTCCTGTGGGCGGATATTTATTTGATTATACCCGGAAAATCCATCCATAAATGAAAAGATTTCACATCCGGCGCATTCGTCAATTATCTGGTCAATAAAGGGTGTAGGGTAGTTGTCTTTTGAACAAGCTTGATTTACATCCCTGTAATCGACACACACTTTAATCGTTCCTTGTTTCTTCATCACAGGAACAATATTCGATACCCAATCGGTCAGAGGAACCGAGTAAATAAAACTAGCATGGAGGAGTTTTTCAAATTCTACCTTGATGGCAACGGCTTTATTGGGGTGCACCTGCCGTAGCTGTTGTCGTACCGGTTTGACATCTAGATACATCTTAATTTCATGTTCAACTATGCTCGAGTCAATACCTGGCATTTCATCATATGACCAAGCAAAGACATCTCTAAACTCGCAAAAGAGAGTGCTATATATTTCCAGTTATGAAGAAGAACAAGATTTGCCGACATGAATATTCTCTACAACATCTGTTTTGGTTGAGATATTTATGGTGGTAGTCTCTTCAATATTGGATAGGTTTCTCTCGAAATCCACCGTATTCACAGTATTCGACAAAAAGTCAAAAACTGAAGGATGGTCTAGGCTACTGGAATTATCTTCTTTCCAATTCAAAATATGGGAATGATGGTGGTAATCTTCCCATGGTGCCCCGTCAATCATCATCGATTGAACGATTCCTTCGTCTGTAGAGTGTACTTGCGACCAAGGATCTGAAGGGGTGCCATATTCCTTAGACCTATCTATCCAAACGCTTGATGAGCATTGATATGGGTTTGCCTCCCATGCTGAAAACATTGATTGCTATAATATTTCCAGTGGGTTTAGAGGCAATACTTGCAGATGATCCATTTTAACATCGTTTTCTGACATCTTTTGAATGGAAGATATCATATTGCAAGTTCCCACGTTAGCCACTTCTGCCAAATTGGTTGGAGGCGGTAGGGTAAAAGTTCCCATTCATGTGGGGTCTTTTAGTAGGCCTACTCTGATATTTTGAAGCGCATTAGGGCTTCCATGGATCATCGGAATGCTTCCCGTAACTTGCGAACTATTGGGGAGAAATGTTTGTTGGTCGATGATTGTAATTCTTCCTTGGGAAGGAAATGCAATTTTCCTAAAGTAGGTCAACACAACGGCTACCATGGCATATATCCAGGGTCTTCCCAGTAGGACGTTGTAATCGAGGTTTTCGTCGATAATTTCAATATCAATTTCTACTGTTTTGCCCCCCAGTTCGACTTGCAAGTTACTTAATATCCCATATGGGGTGTATGTTCGTCCATCAAATGTTTTTAATGTCGTCGACGATTGCGTCAAGGATGGAGACCCTAGATTTTTCCAGCAACTCATCGACATAATACATGTGGATGCCCCCTCATCAATAATTGTTCTATGAACAGTTTTGTTGAGGGCTTTCACTTGAATGAGGAAAGCTAGTTGAGCTGGTAACTGAGGGTCGTATCCTTTGTGATTAAAAGACACAAGATTGGAATCCGTTGGGTCAATCCCACCTATTGCTGATAATAAAGCCTGCTTTTGGGAGGGGCAATTTTGCAATACCTCAAGTGTCGACATCGTGGAGGGCGATTGGGCTAAATCCTCCACTATATTATAGTGTTGTGCTGCTCTAGCACGAGGATTAAACGTCGATTTGTGTACTACTCCCTTTGGCAGTTTTATCGTTAATTTAGGAATGATGGGTGGCACAACTTCGGTCGAAGTCGTTGTTGAACTACTAGGTTGATCATTATCCTTGTTGTTCAACATCTATGGATTCCCGTAATCTTTATTCCTTGTCGATATGAGAGCATCATTCAATTGCTTTGAAACCGACAACATTAGCACTTGGGACGGGGAAGCATTTTCGCTAGCAACCAGATTTGTTCCTGGGTTCGGAAATGGATCAGTCAATACAGCCGAGGTTTTTGAACTTTTGAAGAATTTTCTAAGTTCAGCTTTATATGGACACTCTCTGGTCCAGTGATCCTCGTCACATATTAGGCATGGACTTTTTGGTTTCTTATCCCCGGAAGGGTTTGCAGAAGATTTTTCAGGAGATGACTCCTCCTGGTTCTTCTTCTTCCCTTTCTTTTTCTTCTTGCCTCCTGGTTGCTTGGGTTCTTTGCCTTTGTCTGTCGACACGGCATTTACTTCTGAGGCTAGAAGCTCTTCATTTGCATTTTGACTCGAAACCGTGCGAGCCTTTTTCGACGTAGCCTTTATGGTTTTATTGCTTGTCATACCTATCACACCATCGCCGGCATGAGAGTCTTTGTTTGATTTAGGAGGGAGAGGAACGGAAAATTCCGGTTTAGGAGCATCAGGGATTTTATCGTAGAGCATGCTAGACTGAGTATAAATCAAGTCTAGATATTGTGCACGAGCAATAACTTGCTCTTCAGTGACGACTCCTCCCTTTTCCACATCTTCTGTAATAGCAGGTAACAATGACTTAATAAACCATTCAGCCAATAGCTGATTAGGAACATACGTTTTTACCATTCTACAACGACGTCGCCATTCATGAATATGATCGGATATGTGAGTGGTCGTTGTTTGTTTGAAATTGGTAAGTAGCTCAGTTCTTGTTTCGTACCTTATGGGTAACTGAAAATGGGTTTAAAAGGTTGTGGCTAGGGTACTGAAGTTATCAAACGAAGCTCTAGGCAATTCGATATACCACTTTGCTATCGGACCAATCAACGTTCACTGAAAGAGGTGAAGCCTGATCGAATCATCATTGAGAGTGTTGGATGAAAGATCATCACATGATTCGATGGGTCTTCACCCGTATTTCCATTAAATTTAGGAATATCAGACGGAATTTTATGCGGAATCGCCGGCCACCAAGAGGCGTAGGCAATTGGATTGTTCGTTAGTCGATTTATATTTGGTAACTCTAAAGTTGCCACAAAAGGCAACTGTTGATTCAGGCTTGGCGGAGCATACCCAGGATAAGATGGAATTTCTTTAGCAGTTGGTCTTTGCATACCAGCTGTTGTGGAGGTAAATCCCTTCTGTGGACAGAGGCGATCCCTACTAGCCCAAATGGGGTCTAGCAACAATCAAACAACGCTAACACGCAGGTTCCTAATTGAAAATCAAAGACCAATGATGAGGGCCTACCTGGATTCCAACGCTAGTACTTGTAGAAGAGTTGACGCTCCCGTTCCTTTGCTTCAGCTGGTCACGATCTCCACGATCCCCGTGAATGGACACCTGCACATGAAAAGAATGACACAAACACAAGCATAAAATCCAATAGATGCAACTATATATCAGTCAGAAAGGATATAACTCGTCATCATTACAAAAGACAATAAGAGTGGAACCATAATGATAGTCGTCTATTATTTATAAACAAAGAGGAATACAACCATAGTTCTGACGTCAAATCCTCCTTTAGCTGGGTGATCAGCAGCACATGTCTTGCAAAGCTTGTTGGGAATGGGAACAAGCCTCTCTCTCCTTGGTTATTTTGACAAGAATCTCCTTACTTTAGATTTAGCCTTATGGGAATGAAGAAGGCTTCTTGCAGCATGAACTTGACAATTCTCAATCTTTGGAATTCTGGAACTTTGAAACTAGAACTAGCTTGTCAAAGGCAAAAGGACAAGCTTTTATAGATAGAGGAGAAGGAGTTAGGATCATCCACAATATTCATGGGATTGGATTTATCACTAAGAAGCTTCCATGAGAGGTGGAAAACTACTTCCCTCCTATGGAGATTCGAAGCCAAACTAAACCAACTCAAGATAGATTCAGTTTATGAGTGGGTTAGGAAGAACCTTCGGATGTTTTTTTGTTAAAAACATTACCCAACTTGGCTGGCACGAGTGCGACTCTGAGACAGAGCGCCAGCTGGTGCGCCCTCTTTGGAGGATTTCCCCCATTGGCGCGAGTGATACACAATGAAACCGCGCCAATGGAAAAAGGGCTATTTTTATGGGTATTTTGCAGAAGGTGTCTTCAGGGCATATGAAGTTCATGTCTAGGGGAATACAATGCAAGTGTTTCCAGGTCATGTCACTTCTCACAGGTCCTGGAATGAGTCCTCCAAGATGCGGGAGAAGGGGTAACAGGGACGGTGACAAATTGATGTGTAACAGATGCCCCCTAAAGCATGAGGCCCGAAAGAGAGAGAGAGGGATGAAATGCTTTACAAGAACATGGCCAACCGAAAACACTACCGCCAGAGAACCTGTGTGGAGAAGTACAACTGATATCTCAAGTACATGATGTATGTGGTATGGGCGCAGCCATCCATAGCAGAGTACATAAAAATATAGATCCAAGGTATGGGCGCAGCCATCCAGTAAGGATCGATAAACAGACTCAGGCATGGTCGCAGCCCTCCAGTGAATGAGTCATGTAATGATCATAATAATCCACAAAATCGCAACCTGGATTCTAACAGACAAAATCCAGGGTCTTGCGCTCCATCTCGACCCAAACAAAGTACAAGTTCAAGCATGTGAATATGGGAGTCGAAGTCGAACATGCAGGAACATCGTCTGATTACCAGTCAATGATGAAAACGGTTAACAGACACGAGAGGTACAACCAATAATGACAATGGTCCTCAAGGTACTATAGGTACAATTTACGGTGTGTGAATCAGTGAGCCAGTGTCGAACACCCGTAGAATCATTCGATCGGAGGCCAATCATGAAAACCTCACATCGAACACAAAGAACCTGCCATTGAGGCATGCAGGCTCCAAGGCACCTGAAGGGAGTCTCTAGGTCAACTTCCCGGATAATGAGATGAAGTCGACAGGAAGTGAACTTGATCAAAGGTGGGCCATAATGTTTCCCACATCATCGACACGAGAGAGAGAAGGATAAGATGTTTTGTGAATCAAGATTATGTGAGTTATCAGAGGGAGGTTGAGTATTCTGCAGAGGTCAACTTCTCTTGAACATATCGGCGGCACGACAGTGGATTTGGCAGTATTTGACATCAAATGATCAGAGGTCATGGTGACAGGGCAACGAGTAGATGAGAGGTCAAATAGGATCACCCAAACCCACGGAAGCAAGTGAAAAATAAGATGAGATGTCCCCACCCAGACACGAATGCAAACAAGTGCCATGTTCAAGATCGACATACTGCCGACACAATAATAATTCTGGTTCCACTTTCCCCGCCATTTCTGGGAAGTACCCCAGTTATTTTTTATGACAAGCGTGGCGGGGATAGCATATGCTTGTAAGGCGTCATTTCGACAGAACCCGATGTCATTTAAGTTTTAACGAGTCTAACAAAGGAAGAACTCGGCGTCTGTTCATGTTTAGAGAGTTTGAAAAGACAGCTAAAAGAAAACTCGAGGGGTGTCATTTTTCGTAAAGTTGTGTCTCTCGAGCCCGAAAAAGTATAAAACAATGCTAGAAAGAACCGCCCGCTCATTACGATCGAGGAGTACTTTTCATGATTAGTGATTTCGACCTGAAAAAAGTAAAAAAGCGATCGAAACCACGTCGCTTCGTAACCGTTAACGAACCTGAAACGACAAAGGTCCGACGATCTTTTCGTCTTTACACGGTCGGAAAAGGGTTTAAAGATGACCACCTCTCATTTACGTTTAACGAGTCGAGAGGAATAACTCGGCGTTCTTTTCACGTTTAGAGAGTCAGAAAAGAGCAGAAAGATGACTCCATAGTGACTTTTTCATGTATTTACCGAGTCCGAAAAAGTGTAAAATACAACTCGTTTTGTCGCCTAAGTCGCACAAAAACTTGTTACTGCACAAAAACAAGTGTAAAATCCATTTTCGACAAAAATGTCTATTAAAACATTCATAAAAAGGACTTTTAAAACCTATTTAGGGTTAAAAAAGCTATAAATATGTGAAAATGGTAAAAACAAGAATTACTTTTCACTTTTACCTCATTGGAGAGTGACAATAGTGCTTTTGGTGTGCAATCTTCGGGTGATGATTGTGACGAATCCGTGTGACCATTTGGAGCGCCGCCAGTTCCAGGTAAGAGGCCTCCTCTCCTACTCCATTTTTGTCCATTTTTTAATTTCTTTAGCTTGTTTTATCAACCTCTGTGGAGGGAATTGTAAAAAATAGGGTTGCGCCCATTGGCGTGGGTTTCGGGCACGGACCCGCGCCAATGGGTTCTTTTTCTCCAAAGGCTCACGCCAACGGCCGAGCGCACCCTTGTTTCAACATTTAACAATTTTAAAGCAATTCCAAAGCATTTCTATGTTTTCTAAAGACCTAATTGATGTTTTTGACCTTGTGATTGCAGGAAAACACACAAAATGGTACCCCAATGGAAGGAAGGAGAGCATGACCAGGTAGACGTATTGACCATAGCAGATGAAGACTGTATGGAAGCCCTTAGAAATTGCAAGCTAAAGAAATACTTCCTCCTGTCCTATCTACGAGCTTAGCCAGAGCTCTTACGATACTTAATCAACCTTTGGGATGAACGTGATCAAGTGTTTCGTATACGAGACCAAGTACTGGAATTGGATGTATGTGACGTCTATTTCATCACAGGACTATCGCGCAGAGGGCTGGTGCCCCTATTGACAGGTAGCAGGCCATCTAGTGAGAAGATGGAGGAGGTGATGGCTCGAGTTTTCCCAGGGGAAAAATTTGGATCTGGCAGCTCAAAAGTGGATCTCCACTGTTCCGAACCTAATACTCAGAGCAATATTGTTCACCATCACACGAGCTGCGAGGGCACAGGCACCCCATGAAGCAACAAAGAACCAACTGATACTGGCTACAGAGTGTCTCAATCCAACCATTTTCAATTGGGTGGCAGCGGTGACGACCAACATGAAGAGGCAGCTTACAAAAGGTAAGCGCGGCAAGCTGCAGCAGCTTGGGTATGGTTCCATCTTGGTGACATTCTTTTTAGAACGTGTACCAATCTTTCAGGGCCAAGGGGCCTTTGTGCTGATCCGGCGCCTCGAGAGCCGAGGATGGCTCGTTGGGCGGCACTGATGCCTAGAAGGGGGGAGGTCAACAAATGTCATGGAGACCAGAGTTTTTTGGGTGGCTTCGCCGCCAACTGATCGTGGTCAAGGATTGGCCGTATGCAGGGACAGACTTCAGAGGCGACCCTGATCTCCCACTGCCAGAGGGAGAGGATTGAGATGAGGTGATAGGTATGACCTCTTTTTGATTTTGTGTTTTATGATTTTTTTTGTGTTAATACATGCTTGTTCTAATAACAATTATATGCATATGCAGATGTTGACCCAGAGCACCCAGCCGGCATGTCTCCTATTGCGAGGAGAAACCAGGTTGTAGCAGATCCTCAGGAGGAGGGTGCTAAGGGTGGGGAGCTCATCCAGAACCTTGAGGGTATCACTCGAGGGATCCCGGATTATGCTCGGCTAGCGGATGCCCCATTAGCGTACCAGAGGCACACGGTGGGGGTGCCCAATCGCATCCACCGACTCTTGAGACGTTTAGTGCGAGCAGTGACATGCTACCATGAGCACCATAGGGATTAGATATCTAGACTTTATTTCCATGCATATTTTTTGAGAGACATGTTGTCTCCGGATGTACTAAGACAAACATGTATTATTTTTTGATGATGCACGTGGTGCAAACATTTGGACATATATATATATATTATATATATATATATTATATATATATATATATATATTATATTATATATATATATTATATATATATATAATATAATATACATATGCTTTAAGGTTTATTGTGTTCTATGCTTCTTATGCTATTTTAAATTACATGTTATGCAAATGTCTGTCCAATACATAATTAGCTAATGCATCGGTTAACGTATTAAATCGTCTTGGAATATGTTGATATGTAATGAAATCAAAATCCCTTTCTAAAAACTTAAAACGTAAATACAACCTTAAAATCCGATGGTCTCTGACGGAATAACGCCCATTGAGCTGGTGGACGACAAGCTGAGAGTCCGAGTTCACAACCAATGTTCGAATACTGAGATTAATCGCCTCGGCTAGTAACTCAATCGCAGCACTATACTCAGCAACATTGTTCATGGTACAACCTAGACAAACCCCTTGAAGGTCTACTAACTCACCATGAGGATCGTAGATCACCCATGCCGCAGAGGACAAGTTGTGTGTACTGCAGGAGGCACCATCAGCGAAACCAACGTAAGGCGAACCAGACATCTATCCAAGAAGCAAAAAGGACACAATAAGCGGCAATCACGCTGACACACCAAGACAAAAACATGAAAACATGCACACACAACACACTTGCTGAAAGCACACGTATGTACAAAAAATAGAGTGCACGCATGATACTCATTCAAGTAAGACCCATTTCGGGGCTCACCCAATTGCACCGCTGTGTGACCGGCCTAGATAGTGTAGGTGTCGTCTCAGCCCGTTTTGTAAAATGATTAACAGCACTGATGATATGCCCATGTCCCCCGGCCGAGCGAGGCTTACCAGCTAGATAATCAATGCCCCCTTTTGCAACGGGGCCGAGGGTAGCGACAGTGTGCAATGGGGAACTAGAACGAGCGGAAATCAAATCAATAGAAGCAAGGTTCGGAGGTGGGAGTGAGAAGACACCCATGAGGGCGGGATCATTAAAGAGCCCAGCTCCCACACTCTCCAATGGAATAGAGGTATGCTCCACAAAAGGTACGTTTCCTTCGGAAGAGGAAGCGAAGAAGGAGAGCTGGTCTACCGTGACAATTTTCCCTTGATGAGGGAAACGAATGACATGAAAGAGGGATGAAGCCACGGCGCGCATGGCGTATGTCCAGCTTTGGCCTAAAAGGAGGTTGTAAGTAAGATTAGCATCAACAACTTCAACTTCCACTTCAACAGTCTTCCCTTCCAATGTAATAGGTAAGCGTTGGAGGATACCGTAAGGGCGAAATTCTCTCCCGTCAAAGGCTTCTAGGCTCATAGGAGACTGACTCAAAGTCGGAGACCCAATAGCCTTCCAACAAGCAACAGACATAATGCAAGTTGAGGCGTCTTCATCAATAACCTACGATGGATCGTTTTAGAATTGATGATGACCTGGATGAGGAAGGCAATCTGGTGAGGCAGTCTCGGTACATGGCTCTCAAGATTAAAAGTGATCAAATCCGAGTCGGCCGGGTCGATGCCACTGATGGCCGATAGCAAGGACTTCCTCTAGGGGGGGCAGCTCTGGAGAACTTCTAGAGCGGACATAGCTGACGGAGCCTGAGCTAAGTCCTCAACAATGTTGTAGTGCTGGGCAGCACGAGCATTAGGGTTGTAAGAAGATCTCCGGAGTACACCTTTAGGAGGCGGTCGAATAAGCGTCTCAGTGCTAGGTCTCTCGATATGGAGCGGACCAGAACTGGACGGAGGAGCGCTTGAGGGGGCTTCAGGCTCCTTCCCGACAGGTGACGGATATTCCTTTTCTCGATTCGTAATGTGAACAGGAATCGTTCCAGCCATGAACACTTAGGAACCAAAGGGAGAAGAAGACGAGGATGGGTCAGCCACCATTTGCGTTTGCTGTGAGGGGAAAGGTTCTTTCAGCACTGCAGGAGTCCTAGGAGCACCTTTTAATAAACGACTAACTTCGGACCGCCTTGGGCAGTCTTTGGTATAGTGATCCTCATCACAGATAAGACAAGGATACTTCAGTTTACGTTTGGCTCCTTCCTCGGGTGGAGGTTTAGGGGAGCCCTGCTTGGGTTGATCAGATTTATTTTTCGCTTTCCCCTTCTTCTTTCCTTTCGAGGCTTTATCTGTCGTGGTGGACTGGACGGCATTAACCTCAGAAGTGTTTCTATAATTAGACACACCCTGAGAAGTGTTTTCGTTTGAAACATTCGATTTTTGCTTCCCGGGGTTCGCGGAAGATTTCTTCGAAGTCGGATTTACAGAGCCAATAACACCGTCAACAGATGGCTTTGGCGGAGCTTTGGATGTTCCGGGTCTCGGGGCGTTAGGCAAATAATCATATAAGGTACCTGACTGGGAATAAACCAAGTCGAGGTACTGAGCATGTGCAATAGCCTGCTCTTCAGTTACATAAGCTCCCATAACAATGTCTCGCGTGATTGCAGGGACAAAATAGGTTGTAAACCAATCGGTAAGGAGCTGATCAGGAATCCAGAACTTGATCAAACAACGACGCCGTCTCCATTCATGTATATGATCGGATATGTGTGTGGTCGTGTCTTATTTAAGAGATGTGAGGAGATGCGTTCCTGTCTCATACCGAATGGGCAATTGAAAATGAGTTAGAAATTCCATTGCCAACGAGTTGAAATCTTGAAAGGATCCGCGAGTCAGCTCAATATACCACTTAGCAGCCGAGCCAGTGAGAGCCCTTTGGAAAAGGCGAAGCCGGATTGAATCGTCAAGCCATGAATTTGACGAGCACCTAAGGTGATAATTCGTAACGTGGGCTTGAGGGTCTTCTCCAGCTTTGCCATCGAATTTGGGACAATCACCGGGAATCTTGGTTGGAACTGGTGGCCAGAATGGATTATGAAGGATAGGATCATTAGTCAATTTGGACACATCTGGCAGTTCCAATGTTGCTAAGAAGGGCAATTGAGGGTTGAAGGACATCTGTGGCCGCGGATAAGAGGTAGCACCAGAGTTCCAACCAGTTGCTGGTTGCCCCCATTGACTTTGCCCGGACGGACCTAGCCCATAACGGTTCTGTCCGTAGGGATTATGTCCATAGGGGTTATAGCCATAACCGAACAGTTGACCCTGGATTTTCCCCCTAGCACCCCATTGATTACCAACTTTGCCTGCAGGAGCAACATATTGTTGCTGGTAATTCTGATAAGGAGCGACCTGCATTTGTTGATAATTTTGGTACGGGCAAATTGGGCTTGCCCCTGGGGTTGTTGGTAATCATACGGTTGTTGGGCTCCATACTAAGCCTGGGGGCTAGGCTGCGCTTGATAAGAAGGTTGAGATTGAAACCCACCTTGCATCTGAAGACCAATTTGGGGTTGGGGTCCAGCCTGGCGCTGAAAACCAGGTTGAGCTTGAGAAGCAATCACCATTTGCATGCCCGGTTGAGCAGGCCCAGAAAGATGTGCTTGAGAGGATGGAATTTGGGCCACCTGGCTGGAAGGTTGCCCTGGTTGAGTTTAGGATGGACCCACTTGCCCAGAAGGTTGCGCTTGCTGGGTGTTAGGTTGTCCTTGTACAACCGAGGGTTGTCCTTGCGGAATAGATGGCTGAGCGGACTGGATGGTTGGTTGACCTTGGGGTTGACCAACTTGTCCAGATGGTTGCCCAGACTAGGTAGTGGGTTGGCCTTGTTGTACGTAAGGCTGACCACCCTGCCCAGAAGGGTACCCTTGCTGGATCCCAGGTTGTCCTTGTTGCATATAAGGTTGTCCTGGATTCCCATAGGGTTGACCGGAAGGGTATCCCTACTAGACTCTAGGTTGTCCTTGTTGCATATAAGGTTGTCCTGGATTTCCAAAGGGTTGCCCAAGATAAGTGAAAGATGGACCACCGTAGGCCGAAGGTTGTCCCTGAAAGGGTTGTCCTTGTGGGCCTCCAGGCTGCCCTGGATAAGATTGCCCGTAATATTGTTGCCCATAAGAAGGCTGCATGTAAGACGGCTGACCTTGATAAGATGGTCCTTGATCCGAAAGGGGTGCTTGGCCACCACCATAATGAGTGGTACCCCAAGTAACATTTAATAGGACTGAGACCTCAACTGCAGGCTGAGATGGCAAGGATCCAATATACAGATGATGCCCTACGAGGTCATAATAATGATTTGGACCTTGCATGCCTGGATTCTGGATGGCTTGCAAATACTGATTGTATGCCTCCCCTGCTGGAATGGAACCAGAAGAAGGTGGGGCACTAAGTGCAGGATTGAAAACTCCGGATGTAGGTACCGACTGGCCATTATTTACTGAACCGTGGGACGGACCAGCAACAATAGTTACAATCGAAGATGTCGTAATGGCACTAACAACCGGTGTTGAAGACGCTACACAAACAGTCAGAATAATCAGGACTGAAGTGACAACTGTATTGTGAACTTGTGGAATAAAAGATCCCATAGTGGGAGTGATGTTGTGATCCCACATGGTACCTGAGAAGGAGTTCCTAGAACCCATAACATCCCTCAAAGCCCTATAACGTAAGGGCAATGTGACACCGAGAGGGGTGACAGTGAAGGGTGGGGTTACGGCCGAGACAGGAGTTTCGACACTCGTGACAACGGGTGTCTCACTCGTGATAGGAGATGTGTCATCCATGTCAGAGGAAGAAATTGGGACCGAAACACCAGTAGGAGTAAAAGGAGTATCCTCTTCGGAAGGCTCCAAACAGGGTTCCAATGTAGATCGTCAAAATCGTCTTCTGGAGCACGAGAGTTCAACGGTTGAACACTCGGAATAATAGGGAAAGTGCCACTACAAACCGGTGTCTCGGGAGCAGTAGAAGAAGGAGACCCTTGGTCACTAGGGACGGGAGACGGGATAGATGATTCCGCCAAGATGATTCGATTCAAAAAATCCTAGACAAACTAACGAGAAAAGACCCTACTCAAACTAACGCAAACAAGATCTAACAGGGTAAGTGTGAACGTGGTCGAATAAATTTTAAGACACAAGGACATAACTTGACCTTTTCATCTTTAAAGAGTCGGGAAAAGGACAAAAAGATGACTCTAGTCACCTTCGAATGTTTAGTGAGCCCGAAGTGACAAATGCTTAGGTGAGCCTTTTCTTTTAGGGAGTCCGAAAAGGATCAAAAAGTGACTACTCTGGAGAACTAGGCAAAAGGTTTACCAGACAATCCGTAAAATTGCATATACACCTTGGCAATTGTATGAAAACCAAGGACTTTCCATATGACAGTCAATCTTCCCGAATGCTGTGTTTGGTGTGTTACGGATTGTAAGGCAGCAGACACGGCTTCCTATGGATAAAGGATGATAACCTAGTAGGGTATCCCCATATACTCGAAAGTACGTGGGAGCACAATTCCGTACTAGACCACTATTGAGTCAAAGGAGGAGGAATCACCCAACCTTGAGTGAAAACAAAAGTGACTAGGTTTAACGACGCCGGAGCATGTCTCTAGCCTAGACCTCTAAATAGTGTGCGTTATGTTCCAATGTGTTGTTAGATTCATTCAGTTCATTTTAAAGTTGATCTTGTATTAGGTTTCAATTTTCAGGCCTTACCGTATGTAATATCTCAAAATTCCCTAAATGCAAACTATATGCCAAAATATGTCATTTCATTCGATGAATTCTACTTATGAGAGGGTTTGAGAGCTTTCATGCAAACGAAATGATCAAAAAACAACAAAGAATCTCTCTAATGCAGCTAATGGAAATTAACAAACTTTCCTTCAAGATCACTAATCACTAATGACAATGAAAAGCTCTAATTCTCATTAACTAATACAAAGCAAAAGCGATTTTTTGCTTATGTTGATGGCAAAATGCACTAAACAAACATTGAGAAATGATAACAAACAAATTCTATTCAATACAAGCACATTCAGATCCCTAAATCACAAAGCAAACTTCCAAAGAACGAGAAAAGTCCCAAAGAGACCAATGAGCCGTGTAATCTAGGCTCAAAGTGAAACAAAGCGGGATTCAAGTGAAAACGAAGCAAGTCACCCAAATAACGCAATAAAATGATTTTCAACCACCAAACAAGTGCAAGGGAGTAATCAGAGAGTCGACTGGACCAATAGAAGATCAAAACACCTGAGGAAGGCTCGACACACAAAGCCACTAGATGCCCTAGGGCTAGAAATGTGAAATCGATGGAAAAAGGCAAACACCCAAAGGGTAACGATCAAAGCCAATCAAACAACACTCCAACACACTCAAGTAGTTGAAAAAAGGTACCCAGAATAAAAACCAAGCTCAGAAGGCTTAAAACCAAGCAAACTTCAAAAGTTCCCAGGCTTGGCGTGACTGTCACGCTGCAACTAGCGCCTTTCAAGGATTGGCGTGAGTTGTCAATGAGCAACTAGCGCCAACTGGCACGACTGTAACGCTATAAAAGAGCGCCAGTCAAGTTTGCTATGGAAAAATAAAAAAAACAAACGAGCCAAAGCTAAGTCAACAGTACCCAGGTACACCAAGTGACAAGAAACAGCACAAGAAATCAACCCAGAAGGCTAACCAAGCAGGAGAAACCAAAAACAACCAAGAAACAAGGCAAGTTCCAAGCCATTCAGTTCGTAAACCAAAACGGAGATGGACTGAAGTGGCGTTGATCTACTTCGCTAATGCGGAGCAATAGCGTTTCGAAGGCTATCTAGTCGTACTTCAGGCTCCGTCTAAAGTTTACAAATCAAACAACAAGACAAAAAGCCAACTCCCTAGTGGAGTCGCCAAATTGTTGTGGAGGTAAATCCCCTCTGCGGACAGAGGCGATCCCTACTAGCCCAAATGGGGTCTAGCAACAATCAAACAACGCTAACACGCAGGTTCCTAATTTGCAAATCAAAGACAAATGATGAGGGCCTACCTGGATTCCAACGCTAGTACTTGTAGAAGAGTTGACGCTCCCGTTCCTTTGCTCCGGCTGGTCACAATCCCCACGATCCCCGTGAATGGACACCTTCACATGCAAAGAACGACACAAACACAAGCATAAAATCCAATAGATGCAACTATATATCAGTCAGAAAGGATATAACTCATCATCATTACAAAAGACAATATGAGTAGAACCATAATGATAGTCGTCTATTATTGATAAACAAAGAGGAATACAACCATAGTTTTGACGTCAAATCCTCCTTTGGCTGGGTGATCAGCAGCACATGTCTTGCAAAGCTTGTTGGAAATGGGAACAAGCCTCTCTCTCCTTGGTTATTTTGACAAGAATCTCCTTACTTTAGATTTAGCCTTATGGGAATGAAGAAGGCTTCTTGCAGCATGAACTTGACAGTTCTCAATCTTTGGAATTCTGGAACTTTGGAACTAGTAGCTTGTCAAAGGAAAAAGGACAAGCTTTTATAGATAGAGGAGAAGGAGTTAGGATCATCCACAATATTCATGGGATTGGCTTTATCACTAACAAGCTTCCATGAGAGGTGGAAAACTACTTCCCTCCTATGGAGATTCGAAGCCAAACTAAACCAACTCAAGATAGATTCAGTTTATGAGTGGGTTAGGAAGAACCTTCGGATGTTTGTTTGTTGAAAACATTACCCAACTTGGCTGGCGCGAGTGCGACTCTGAGACAGAGCGCCAGCTGGCACGCCCTCTTTGGAGGATTTCCCCCATTGGCGGGAGTGATACACAGTGAAACCACGCCAATGGAAAAAGGGCTGTTTTTATGGGTTTTTTGCAGAAGATGTCTTCACGGCATATGAAGTTCATACTTAGGGGAATACAATGCAAGTGTTTGCAGGTCATGTCACTTCTCATAGGTCCCAGAATGAGTCCTCCAAGATGCGGGAGAGGGGTAACAGGGACGGTGACAAATTGTTGTGTAACAGATGCCCCCTAAAGCATGAGGCCCAAGAGAGAGAGGGGTGAAATGCTTTACAAGAACATGTCCAATCGAAAAACACTGCCACCGGAAAACCTACACGGAGAAGTACAACTGATATCTCAAGTACATGATATATGTGGTATGGGCACAGCCATCCATAGCAAAGTACATAAAAATCTAGATCCAAGGTATGGACGCAGCCATCCAGCGAGGATCGATAAATAGACTCAGGCATGGTCGCAGCCATCCAGTGAA
>APFE030331688.1:0-17716 GCA_000404065.3 Pinus taeda | reverse complement strand
ATCAAATAAGGTAGCAGATGCACTTAGTAGGAGAACATTGCTTTTACAGGAGAGCACGATGCAGATTTTAGGCTTTGAGCATCTAAAAGAGCTGTATCCGACCGACACCGAGTTTATGGAGGCCTATGAGGCTTGTCAAAACCCGCTGTTACGAAATGACAGCAAGTGGCTTGACTATAATCTACAGGAAGGATTGCTGTTTAAAGGAGGGCAGTTATGCATTCCCAACTGTTCTATGCGGGAAAATATCATACAGGAAAAACACAATGGAGGCCTGGCAGGACACTTTGGAATTGACAAAACAATTGCTCAGGTACAGCATTTCTATTTTTGGCCTAAGTTGCGGCGGGATGTGCAGAGGTATGTGACTAGGTGTAAAACTTGTCAATTGGCAAAAGGTCACAGTTAGAACACTGGACTTTATATGCCATTGCCCATTCCTAGTTGACCATGGGATTCAGTTAGTATGGATTTTGTACTGGGATTGCCGAAGACACAACGAGGCTTTGATTCAGTAATGGTTGTAGTAGACCGATTTTCAAAGATGGCGCACTTTGTACCATGTAGGAAAACCAACGATGCTACTTACATAGCACATCTTTTCTTTACAGAGATTGTGCGGTTACATGGACTTCCACGATCCATTATCTCTGACAAAGATGTAAAGTTCACGGGTCATTTTTGGAGAACTCTGTGGAAAAAGTTGAATACCCAGTTGCAGTTCAGCTCCGCTTACCATCCGCAGACGGACGGACAGACGGAGGTAGTAAACCGAAGTCTGGGAAATTTGCTTAGAAGTTTAACAGGTGAAAATTCGCGGACTTGGGATCGCATACTTGCGCAGGCGGAATTCGCATACAACGATTCCCCTAACCGTAGCACAGGATATAGTCCGTTCCAAATTCTGTACGGCATGCATCCGCGAGGAGTGCATGAATTACGAGATTTGGGGAAACTTGAGAAACGGAGCGCTGATGGGGAAGATTTCGCCCAAGCTATGAGCAAATTGCACGAACAGGTTAAACTGAAATTACAGGACAGCAGTCAGAGGTACAAGCAGCGAGCTGATACAAAACGTCGGGAAGTTCAGTTTAATGTTGGGGATGAAGTCCTTGCGTACTTACGCAAGGAACGGTTTCCAAAGTGAGAGTACAACAAGCTGAAATTCAACAAAATCGGGCCCTGCAAGATCATTCGCAAGTTTTCTGCGAACGCCTATGAATTACAGTTGCCACCAGGGATTGGTATTTCCCCTATTTTTAACGTGGCAGATCTGTTCCCTTATGTCACAGGTGTAGCAGATAATGCAGCAGCAGAGCCATTGCGGGACACCAAGTGTGACGGAGATTCGTGGACGAGACAGATGTCGATGGCACCACCCATTGAGATCGAAGGGATTCTGGATACACAGGTAGCTAAGCGCACACGCAGGAAGGAATATTTGCGGTATCTGGTGAAATGGAAGAACCGTCCAATAGAGGACAGTTCGTGGCTTAACGCGACGCAAATACAGAAAGCGGGCTATTCTGTCGACGACCTCATGGAACGGAGCCATGACTTTTTGCCACCCCGGGAGCCTGATGCAGGAGCATCCAGATCTGAGGAGACAGAAGGAGGTTGACAGTCTCAGGGAGAGACCAGACGTATAGTCATTTATGCATAGCTGGACAGGTGTAGGCTTGTCAGTTATTTTACGTTGTTTTACTTATTTTTATTTTTGTCATAAGACATTAGGACCAGGTCGATTGGAGTCATAAATTGTTTCTGTTTCAAATAGAAATTATGAACAATAAAATAGGTTCAGTTAATTAGTTCATTTTATTAGTTAACTAGTTCTTTACAAGTTATATTAGTTAAGGCAGTTAGAAACTGACAGACAACTACCAATCTGTTATGGTAGTTTTGAACAGAACTGTAATGTTTCAGGAGTTTTAAAAGCAGGAAGATAATCATTGTAAAGGGATTCCTCAAACAGAGAAAGAAAAATATATACAGTCATTCTCGATTAAACATTTCTTTTAATCATTTTTCTATTTCACAATATATCATCACTGTACAATTAAATTACATGCTGCATAATATGTTTCCTGTGTAACAACGTGAAGTTGGAGTAGCAAACAGAGCACCGACGAGGAGAACAAAATAACACAAAGATGCAATTGTAACCTACAGACCAGAGGACGAGGATTGCGAATGCAGACAACCTTTCAGCCGGAATAAAGTAACGAACAACGCAAAGCCAAATATACAAATTTCATTATCGGACAAAGCGAGAGTTCAGGCACACAGATGCAATTCCAGGTAACATGAAACCAGACCCATATGTCATATTTATAAACATGTCAAATGCCGAAGTGAAATAAATATACAGTCAAACCATTTCATTAACCTACTGTAAATCTAAGTTAACACAGTCCAAGCATTTCCATTTTCTTCGAACGAAATTTCCATTAAAACGCCAGAGTCTCGAAAATAGAGTTCGAGCAAATATTTTTACAACCAGAGACCAAAATCAATACAGCAAGAGTCACCAGTGAAACCGGCGGGCAAGGATTTGAACAAACCCTAGGGTTTAAACAAAACCGAGCAATAACAAGTTACAGGAGGAGGGTTTCAAAACCCTGAACAATCTCTTCATAAAAATACCAACAACGACTTACAGTCTGAGTGCCAAGGCAGCTAAAATACCCAGGAAGGGTTTCAACACCAAACAAGTAACAGAAATACAGACACAAGGGCAAGGCGTATGAACAGAACCATAGGTGAATTACACAGGACCATACATTCTGCGCAAAGATGACAGACTACCAACAAAGTGAGGCTTAAGAACTATAAACAAGCTACAGCTTAATTCGTGGAAAGACACTACCCGTGAAGGACGAGCGGAGGAACTTGTCAACAGGCGTGGAGCACATCGAACGGCATAACCCACGACCTGGAACCACCTGCAACCACCATGAGAACAGGTTAGCGTTACAGATTAACACAAACAACAGTTAAAATTAAAGGAACGAAGGAAATTTGGGAAGATTCTCACCTGAATCTAAGAGGACCGAGTCGAAGACCGCCATAACCCTTAACCTCTGAAAGACCAGTGACAGATACGTTAGAACCAACGGAAGAAGGGAAAAAATAATCCAGCAAGGAGCCATTAATTACCTGAGAAGCCAGGTTGAAGCGTGAAAGCTCGAGGAAGGACCTGTCAGGAAGCAAACTCATCAACCAGCGAATGGAAACAGTAAATGTATAGAAAGAAACCAGTCAATTACACTGTGAGATAAAGTTATTATCGTATTGCATAAAGGGTATGCTCACAGGCTACCAAATCTTACCCCCATAGCTTCAAAGAACCAGCGAAACTCATACAGACAGCGCGCGGAAACAGAACCACAAAGAACCAGAGCTCCCACAGTTACAGAGCAGCTTATCGGTGCAGCGAGAGTGCGAAAATGACAAATGATTAGGGTTGGGTTGACAAAAGAGTGCCGTGCGGAGGAAAACCGGCATGTGGAGGTGGATGACCGATAAGGCCCGTTAAAACCCTAACCCGTTACCGAGGGAGCGTACAACCGAGTTAGTTCAACCATAAATTCTATCAGGACAAGGTCCTATCAAAGCAGAGATATTTTATATTCGGCGGGACGCCATCAATGAGGATGAAGGGTCAATGCTTGCCAAGAGCCACAAAGAAACCCATATTTTCCATTCTAAATAATAAGTTGGAATACTACCAAAAGTTTATGAAATATCATGCATTAATAAGCAAATTTATAGGAATTTGGTCGTCAAACAAATATCTCATCAAATGGATCTATTAGAAATGGAAACCAAAAGGTCACATAGATCTAAAGCTAGGGGCTTGATGTTTTTTCACAGTAATTTTCACAAACCTGGAAGACAACGAGAGGACTTTCGAAAATGGGCCTTACCTTTATTATAATGCAGAATTGTTTATGTGATTTTGGGAGGAATGTCACAACCCAATTCAGGAAAAGTTCATGGTAGCCCTAAACTAAGTTCATCGGTTCTCCTTTCTAGTGGATTTTTGGGATCCTAAAATCTTTAATGGGATAGGAAATACTATAGGAAGATTTGTAAAAGCAACGGACACCACATGGAGAGGAAGTTATACATCCTATGCTAGGATCTATGTCTATATGAACATCATCGAGCCTCTTTTGGAATACATCGAATTGGAGTACCAAGATGACGTCTGGCAACAACCGCTCGATTACGAGCATTCCCCGTTTAGATGTAGGAGGTGCCATTAATATGGTCACCTGTTTAGAGATTGTCCCCTCAACAAGATGCCTAACACAGAGAAAGAAAAAAAAACAGAAGAGATTAAGCCTCATGAGGATAAATCCAACCTTTAGCAAGTAAGCAATCACAAAAGAAACCCTAAAACTCATCTCAAAGTGGTCCAAAAAGAAAACCCAAGAGACAGATCAATAATAATAAATTTGAAGTCCTAGTGAACATGAACGAAGAAACCAGGGAGCAAGGGAAAAAAGACCAAGCAGGAGGAATAATGTAACACCCTCCTCCCACATCCACCTAAGTAACCATGCCAACTAGGGTAAACATGAGACGAGAGGCTACAATGATCATATTCAACCTCCTAGGTGACCTTAAGGAAGTGGAATCGACAGAACATCACACACATTCATCCACAGAACCTTCAGGAGACAAGTCAACCACTCAGATAATGTGTTCTTGGGTCCTATCACTGTTTTAACCAACTTAGGACAAAGTAACACTCCCAAAACACTGCCAAGGTGAGTTATAATGCTCCCTAGACACTGCCTTGGAAAGTTATAATGCTCCTGAGACACTACCCGTACAAGTTAGTCTTTAGGCTAAAGCTATATTTTGCTAGCATTCTAGGATTTGAGCCACCTTTTTCAGCCTAGAGCCTGGGACACTGCCCAGAAAGGAATGATCACTTAAAATTGGTAAGAATACAAGGAAACAAGGATTAAAAAGCAATAAGATGGACAATACCATAACTAGAGCCCTACTAGCCATGACACACATTTCATCAAACATATCATCAACATGTAATCGACATGTGTAAACTACAAAATTAAGTGTAGGGATCTCATACTTATCTTAGAATCACCATGAACCACTAACTGCTCATGTCATTTGTTGCCTTATCATTTATTAGATCATAGATACATTATCCATTCAGATACAAGTAAAAACATGTTGAAGCCATACATAGGTGTTGTTGCAAAAAATACATATAAGCAGCATATAGGACCATAAATACAATGGACATATCAACCATCAAATCCATGTATACATCAATACTTTTACACATGAAAATAAAGGGATTGAATTTCTCATTAATGAATGCAATGAACCAACTGGAGATGGGACTACCATGTTCCACCTGACCATAGATTGGATAATCCAAGACTCTCTTCAGCCAATCACCCCTGTGCCATATTCCAAGCATGAATATGGGACTCATAGAACACATAAAAAAACACCAATTAATGTGGATGCCACAAGAGTTCTCTTCCTACACCATGAGGATATTGAGTGCCTCCTAATATCTCAGGCTTTACCGTGCATCCACAGTTTGATCTAGGGATCACTAGGCCCTACACCGAGACATACTCTCCAGGATTTACTGTGCATTACATCCCGAAACCACTAGGAGAAATAGAGAGAAAATTCACCTCTTGGCTTTACCATATATCCTGCCATTCACCGGTAAGGATTCCTAGGCCCACCGAGGCACACAATTTGACTTTACCGCAACCCACAATCTAGTTCAGCGGTTACTAGGTCAGTGGATTAATGATCCTTAGTCTGGTTCAGGGACCACTACACCATGTGTTTGTCAATTCAGAGATCCACCTCACTCAACTTCGAATCCAATCCGGCTATCCCACATAAGCTAAATGAGAGAACCCATCTCATCAAAGCTATAAGGAAATGGAAAGGCTAGGTTGAAAACATTGTCACACCTGGAAAAACTCATGCCATGGTAGAAAAGAAACACATGCAATCCCATGCATTCCAAATATAGCAAGGAAAACACACATGCAAGTCAATACCTGCAATGAAGGTTGTTGTGGCTGCTTGATCCTACCTTTCCCTGCTTGATCCTTGCCTCCTCTTTCCTTCTTTTCCTTTCTTGGTCCAATGCCAAAGTGTTCCAAGAAAACTCTAAGTGTTCAAGAGTATGAGAGAGAGAGAATAATGAGAGTGCTCCAACATTGAACTGACAAATGGTTACCAAATGATCCTCAGAAGCCTTTTTATGAATGCGGCCTCTATTTTTTTCATTTTCCATTATTTTCCTCCTCACATGAAACCTGTGACCTTTCACCTCCTTTTTCTCCTAATTTCCATTATTTTAATAAATAATTGTGCCAAAACGCCATTTTTCCTTTCCAATTTCATTACCCATAAACAACCAAATGAAAACCCCCTAGGATGTCCTACCCAACATTCAGCGTGGAATAAGTGTCTCATCAACCATTTTTATTATTTTTTACTTTTATTACATGGAATTTTCACCAAGGCTGTTACGGAACCCTCCCCCTTGGGGGGCACTTCCCTCAGTGTTCAATCACACATATACCTCAACAACATGCTGAAAGAAGACATATTTCTTATGGAGATTTATAACACAGCTCATAACGTTATTTACAATGATCACCCTGTTGAGTGCCAACCCATATGACATCATAACATCATGATAACATAACGACACGATAGCATAATAACATGACAACATAACCATAATGACATGACACCCATACTGCATAGTGGAGCTTTATAACATAGCTCGTTACGATATTTCCATCCATATACATGTGTACATATATAAACATCACCATAAATATAGATACAAAAACATATATCAACACATGTATCAAAGAATATGTCAAATCATATACTAAACACCATATCTAAACATATATGAAAACATGATATAGCATATATCAAACCATCATAAGGCATATATTGAACCACCATAAAGCATATACCAACGACCATAAAGCATATACCAAACCATCATAAATAAAATACCAAGTTCCACCATAAATAAAATACCAAACCGCCATAAAGAAAATACCAAACCACCATAAAGCATATACAACATCACCATATCAAAGCTTCTTTTCCTCAACTAGCAAAAAAGGAAGGATACATAGCCCACATTTGATTTGCCATCTCCCATGTAGCTTTATTGGGCCCAAAGTGTTTCCACTACACTTTAACTCGCTTGATTTCTCGATTTTGGAGCATGAGCACCTTTTTCTACAACATACACTGAGACTCTAGCTAGAATTCTACATCTAGTTCCACCTGCAATATAGACGAGTCAATCACATGATCAACATCCTTAACATACTTCTTAAGCAAAGATACATGGATTTTCATTGTTGGAGGTAGTGCAAGTCGATAGGCTACTCGCCCAATCCTCTCAATGATACTAAAGGGTCCATAAAATTGTGGTGCCATCTTGGCACATGATCCAATCTGCAAGGAGCTCTTCTTCAGTTTGATGTGGAAGTACACTTGTTCCCCAACCTGGAACTCCTTAAACAGCCTGTTCCTATCAGCATAACTCCTTCTCCTATCATGTGCTTCCTTCATATTCTTCTTGATCACCTGCATTTCCTTTTCCATGTCTTCCAACAAATATGGTCCAATCAATACCCTGCTAATGGGATCACTCCAACTGATGGGAGTGTTGCAACTTCGCACATACAATTCCTCAAAAGGACTCATCCTCAATGACTCCTGATAACCGTTGTTGTATGTGAACTCTACCAAAGGGAGATACCCTTCCCACTTCCGCAGTTGATGCATCACATACATCCTCAACATATCCTCCATCTGTATGTGGATGATAAGTTGTGCTGAAGGAAAACTCTAAGCCCAAACCTGCAATTAACTCTGTTAGGTCCCTATACTACTAGTGTAACCCCTTATTGTTATTAGTGCAATCCCCTTATTATATTCTTGTGCCCATGTAGTCCCCATATTGTTATTATTGTTCCCCACAGAAGCCCACTATTGTTATTTTCGTGCCCTTACATTATTATTTTTATGTTGGCTCTGATTATATTATGATCTCTTAGACTACTCTATATAGAAAGGAGGTCTTGGCATTTGTATCACTGAATAATTTTTCATTTGTGTAACGTAAAGGATGTTGCCCCCTTGAAGAAGCTAATTTTTATGTCATTGATCTATCTTTTTCTATCTTTTTGTGAGTTGATTTCATAAGATTTGCTATCAAAGATTTGGATTCTAGGGTTTCACTGCTCCAAACAGGCCATCATGGGATTTTCGATATAAAGTTTTCTCTATGAAGTTTAAGAAGCTAAAAAAAACACCCATTTATGTTAAAATATTTCTAAACCTTGGGTCCAAATTTCAGATCTTGTCTCAGTAAATTTTTGGAGATATGATCTGAGGAAGTTAGGGTTTTTGCAAGTTCTGGAATTCCATCGTAAACAGGGAATCGTGGAATTTTCGCTACAATTTTCTTTCTACGACGGTTCAGAGTCTGAAATTAAAACCCATTTGAGTCGAAAGGTTGTTGAAGCTCAGGCCCAAATTTCAGATTTTGTTTCACTATATTTTCGGAGATATGGTCCAAGACATTTATGGTTTTTGTAGGCTACCGAAGTACATCCCGAACAGGTGACCTGGGGAAAATCGTCATAAATTTCTTTCTGAGCATCAAATAGAAATTTTGTAAAAATTTATAGAAATAGGATGGCCTTTTGTTTTTTTTTTGTATTGGTTTTAGGTCCTAAGTTCAAAACACATGTGGCACTTATTACAATTTTTCTCTACTGAGCAAGTCTATAATCATGTCATTGTGGGAGATTTAGCATAACTCTTCCTTGGAGAATCCAATTTTGATCAGACTTGCGGGTTGGAAAGAGGACTTAGTGGATTACTGCAGGATGAAAATTCAAACCTTAGAGATCCAAAATTACAGATATACAACAGATTCAATATTGAGCTCCTACAAAGTGAAAAAATGTGTGTAGCTTTTTTTTAAAGTTTTGCATAAGTTTGGTTGAAAAATTAGTATGAAGGAATTCAGAGGGCGTGGAAGATAGGATGGATGGTATAGAAGAAAAAATTAAGTGCAAAATGGAAGATTTGAAGACAGATTTGACAAAGTGGCTACAAGAAATGCTTACTAATGGCAAAATGGTAGTAAAGGAAACTAATGATGAGAACAAAAGAAATGTTAATCATGATTTCATAGACTCTAACATTGGAATGAAGACCACCATGTTCCAAAGACCGATATGAGGAAGTTTGATGGCAAGGATCCCGTAACATGGATTCTACAGATGGAGCAATATTTCGATCTCCATAATGGGCAAAACATACAAAAGGTACACATTGCAACTTTATATTTGGAACCAAATAAGTTTGTATGGTATCAATGGCTTTGCTCTCGTAAACAATTTGTCACTTGGGAAATTTTTACGGAAGAAATGATAGCACATTATGAGGATACAGAAAGCAACACTTCTTTTATCCAATTGATAAATCTCAAACAAAAGGGTTCAATGATGGAGCACATTAAGGACTTCCAAAAATTGAATATAAGGGTAAAAGATATTCCAGCGAGCATAGGATTGATTTGTTCATAGAAATTTAAAGGATAGCATCCAACATGAGGTTCGCCTTTGGGAACCTGACTCATTTGAGAAGGAATTCAGGTTGGCAAGAAAAATGAAAAGCAAATTTATGGCAACAAGGAAGCCTACCACTCACAACTATAAATATGGAAGTGTTGTTTCTCCTAGTTTCACCACCTACAAGGTTGACACCACAACAATTGGAAGAAAAAATAGCAAAATGGCTTTGTTACAATTGTCATAGAAAATACACTAAAGGTCATAAATGTGCTGAGAAGAAATTAATTTACATATATGGGGAAGAGGAGCAAGAATAGGAACAATAAATTTCAAAAGAAGAGTATATACACTAGGAACCAATCCTAGAGAAAGAAGAAATGAATCTAACCATATCTTGTAATGCATTGACAAGAATTACCACTCCTCAAACTCTCAAGATAGAAGGGCATATCAAGAAGAAAAAGGTAATAGTGTTGATTGATTTAGGTAGTACCCATAATTTTATTCATTGTAAGATAGCCAAGGAATTGAATTGCTTCCTATATCTAGCACCAAAGTGTCATGTAATGGCTGCAAATGGAGGAACCATAAATTAATCTGGAAAGTGCCACAATATTAATCTATCCTTGTGAGAATATGTCTTGAATAGTCCAATGCTTTCCATTCCAAAGGGTGATGCAAATATTTGGGTATGATAGCTTTTAATTTTCAAGACTTTTCTTGATTTTTTGTCGGGAAGGAAAGGAAGTTGAATTAAGGGGTTTTGAAGGGAAACTGGGAAAGATAATAATCTCTAAGAGCATGTCAAAGCTTCTAAAGAAATAACAATGGGGCCTAATTTCACAATTATGTTCACTAGAGGTTCCCACATCGAAATCATCTATTTCTCCAGATCTCCAAAACGTTTTGGATAATCATTCCAAGGTATTTGAGACTCCCAAAGGCATACCACCTATTTGTGATCACGATCATGGTATTCATTTGATTCCAAGAAGTGTTCCCCCAAACATCAGGCTTTACAGATATCCATATGCCCAAAAGAGTGAAATTGACCGTATGATTGCAGAAATGCTAAAGGTTGGTATAATTCAACCTAGTCAAATTTCTTTATCTGCTCCAGTGGTATTGGTACACAAGAAGGATGGATCATGGTGCATGTGTCCGAATTATAGGGAGCTCAACAAGCTTACCATTAAAGATAAATTTCCCATTACTGTCATTGATGAATTATTGGATGAATTACATGGAGAAATTTACTTCACCAAGTTGGATCTTCATTCAGGATATCATCAAATTAGAATGAATACTGAAGACATTCCAAAATCATCATTTAGAACTCATGAGGGTCATTATGAATTTTATTTCATGCCTTTTGGCCTTACCAAGGCGCCTTCTACATTTCAAGGTTTGATGAATTCCATTTTCAATCCCTTCCTTGGAAAATTTGTGTTAGTATTTTTTGGTGATATACTAATCTACAACAAGTCTTGGAAGGATCATGTTCAACATGTTGACATGGTGCTAAAACCATTGGAGGAGAAACAATTATATGAAAAAAACTCCAATTGTTTCTTTGGAGTACAAGAGGTGGAATATTTGGGTACTCAGTTAGCTCGTAGTTCATCTTATCGTCCTGAGTTTGATGGGCAAACTGAGATAGGGAACAAATGTTTGGAAGGATATATTTTTTGCTTCGTATATGATAAACATACATAATGGGTCAAATGGTTACTTCTGGCTCAATGGTGGTATAAGACTTCCTTCCATACTGCAGCAAAAATGACCCCGTTTATGGAACTTTATGGATATCAACCACCATCCATCACATCATCTTTAAAAGAAATTTCTAAGGTTCAAGCAGTGGAATATCACATCGAGCATCAACAACAAGTTCTAAAACTCTTAAAGGATAACCTCACTTTGGCGCAGAATAGAATGAAATAACAGGCATATCAACATCGCAATAAAAGAAGTTTTGATGTAGGTGACTGGGTATTTCTACAACTACAACCATACAAATAAATGTCCCTCGAGAAAGCTAAGAAGGATAATAAATTATCACCAAAGTATTATGGTCCATACAAGGTTTTACAAAATATTGGTACTATTGAATACAAATTGGAGCTTCCTACATCTTCTTAATTGCACTAAGTTTTCCATGTTTCATGCTTAAAGAAGGTTATAGGTGAGAAGATCCCAATTCAAACAATATTGCCAGAACTTTATGAGGAAGGAAAAATCATATTGGAACCAGAAGTAGTCACAAAAACAAGAAATCGAAAGCTATGGAATTGATCAATTTTAGAGTATCTCATCAAGTGGAAGAACTTACCTGCTAAAGATTCCACATGGGAGGATGAGAATTTTATATAGAAGAACCCAGAACTACTCAAGTATTAAGGACAACAATTTTTGAAGGAGAGGGGCATGTTAGGTCCCTATACTACTAGTGTAACCCCTTATTGTTATTAGTGCAACCCCCTTATTGTATTATTATTCCTATATAGTCCCCATGTTGTTATTATTATGCCCCATAGAAGCCCACTATTTGTTATTTTTGTGCCCCTACAATATTATTGTTATGTAGGCTTTGATTGTATTGGAACCCTTTATACTCCTATATATAAAAAGGAGGTCTTTTCGTTTGTGTAATGTAAAGGAGGCTGCCCCCTCGAAGAGGCTGATTTTTAATTCATTGATTTGTCTTTTCTATCTTTTTGTGAGCTGGTTTCATAACAAACTCCTTCCAAAACTTGGAAGTGAACTTCACACCCCTTTCTGACACAATCTTCTTTGCATCACCGTGCAGTCTAACCACATATATGATGAATTCTTGTGCCATATCGCTAGATGAGTACATAGAATTTACTGGAATGACGTGTGCAACCTTTGTTAACTTGTCGAAAATGACCATTATGGAATCATGTTGCTTCACTGTCTTCGACAACCCTGTGATGAAATCCATGGAAATGACCTCCTATTTCCACTCTGGAGTCGTGATCAGCTATAGGAGTCCACCTGGATGTTTACATTCTTCTTTCACTCGTTGATAGTCGAAACAACTCGCCACAAACTCTGCTACATCCCTCTTCAAATTTGGCTAATAGTAATATATCTTCACTTCTGTCAAGGTATTCTGATAACCTGGGTGACCTGAATATGGTTTCGCATGAAACTCCCTCAAGTTTGCCTTCTTGAGCTCACTACTATCTAGTACATATATCCTTCTCAGAACTTGACTAATCCCTCCATTGTAACACAATAATCCATAACTTGTGGACCTGCACCTGTACTTGTACTGCGACTTGTACATGTACCTTCACCTGCACTTGTACCTTCACATGCACTTGTACTTGTACCTGTAATATCACATGTACTTGCACCAACACCCTACTACAACTTATGCACAATCTCAATACACTTGGCATCCTACTGACCTGCCTACAAGATCCTATCTAGTAAGTCTGTCCCATAGGAGCTCATAGCTACCAAGTGATGTACCTATCCCTATCTACTAAGAGCATCTACCACCATGTTCTCTTTACCTTTGATATACTTGATCTTGAAATCAAACTCGGTGATCTTGGCCAACCGTCTAGCCTACTTGGCATTTAGATTCAGATCGTCAAAAAAATACCTCAATCCAATGTGATCACTCATATGTACAAATCTCCTGCCAAGAAGACAATGTCTCAACATCTTCAATGCATGTATGATCACAGCTAACCCAAGATCATGCGTGTGGTAGTTCTATTCATTCTTATTCAGTTTTTGGTACTCATAACATATCACATGTCCATCTTGCATAAGGACTCCACCAAGACCTCTTTTGCAAGCATCTGTGCATACCAAAAACTCTTTTTCCAGATCTGCAATCTGTATCATTGGTGCATGTTTCAACAACTGCTTAAGTTGCTCAAAGCTAGCCTCATGCTCCTTTGTCCATTCAAACTTCTTATCTTTCCTTTGTAATGATGTGATAGGATAAGCAATCTGTGAGAATTTCCTAATGAACCTCCTGTAATAGCTTGCTAGACCCATGAAAGATCTTACCTCATCCACACTCTTAGGAGCTACCACTCCATGATGGCCCTTATATTCTTTGGATCTACTGCATTGCCCTCTTTGGAGACAACATGTCCCAAGTAGTGTACCTCAGTCTGAAAGAAACTACACTTGTTGAGCTTAGCATACAACTAATGCTCCCTCAACAACCTCAATACTGCTTCTAAATGGTCGGTATGCTCTTCTTCATTTTTAGAATATACCAGTATATCATTAATGAACACAATAACAAACTTATCCAAATATGGACGCAACGCGATATTCATCAAACACATGAATGTAGCTGGAGAATTAGTCAAGCCAAATGGAACAACAACAAACTCATAATGCCCATACCTGGTCCTAAACATAGTCTTTTAAATGTCCTCCTCTTTGATGCATGGATGATGGTATCCCAATCTCAAGTCGATCTTCAAAAACACTGCTACTCCCTTCAACTGATCAAACAAGTCATTAATCCTCAACAAAGGGTACTTGTTCTTGATCATCACTTTGTTAAGATGTCTATAATCAATGCATAATCTGAGAGTACCATCCTTCTTCCTCACAAACAAGATCGGTGCGCCCCAAGGTGATACACTTGGCCTAATGTATCCCTTGTCAAACATTTCCTTCAACTACAACTGTAATTCAACCAAGTCATGTGTTCTCATCCTGTAAGGTTCTTGCAATCTGGAGCTTCCCCTGACACTAACTCAATAAAATTCTACCTCCCTATGAGGTGGCAACTCTGTAATGTCCTCAGGGAATAAATCCTGGAACTGCTCCAAAACTGGGTACTTTCTCAACACATCTACATCCTCAACCTCCTTACCCTTATCACTAGAAATGTGTATTGAAAATAGCATACACCTTTCCTGCGGCTACACTTTGCTTGCATAGTTGTCACCATCCTAGCTAATGTGGCTTTCTTCTTAGCCTACAAGATGCTTGGTTCCCCATTGTCATCAACGCACTCGATATATTTGTCATAGCAATCTACCTTCGTTCGATGAAGAAAAAACCAATCCATGCCCAACAACATATTGTATGATCCCAACGTTAGCACATTTAGATGTGTTGCATTAGGCATACCATTCAATTCAAATGTGCAAGCCCTTAGCCAATGATGAACTCGCTTCTTTGTACTTGTAGTCAACTGCACTAACCAAGACTCTGCATGCAATTCCTTAATCAAATCTCACTTATTCACCAAGTCAAGACTAACATAGCTATAATTAGATCCAGGGTCAATCAAAATAGAAATAACTTGATCACAAATCTTACCGTCCATCTCAATGATAGATGCCTGGTGTTTTTCCTGCCCATTGTCCACTGCTGAATAAATATGTGGAATAATTTGACAAACATCCCCAATAGTTTGCGCCTCCTATGGAGTGTATATATTAGGCCTTCCATCCTGATATTGCAGAAAATATCTCTTGAGTGTTCCTCACCACATGTCCAACACTCCAACCGACCACTGCCCTCACCTCTATGTTGTTGTTGTTGTTGCTATGACCTATGCCGCTATCTAGTTTCATTAAACTTCTTTTGCGGTGCCACATTTTCTTTCTCATCTGCATGTTGAGGCCTTGTTCTCTTAGTCTTCCTTTTACCTCTACCTTTGTCCTTAACTTTCCATCCATGCCCAGATTCATTCTTACGCTTTGATTGTTCATAGAAATGCTTAAATTTCCCAATGACTTCCTCAAGTGACAGAGGCTCATCATACTCGATCTGATCTCTAAATGCTAATGGAAACCACTGAAAAAAATCTAAACTTTAGCCTTATCATTAGCAAGATATGGTACATACCTCAATAGCTCTAAAAGCTTGGTCATGTACTCTTCATCTATCATTGATCCCATATTTAGCTCATAGAATTCCTTTTCCTTATTATCATAGTACCTCTCTGACAACTACTTCTTCCTGAAAAGCCTCTTGAAATCCCGCCAACTCAAGTCATCCATCCTGATATCTCTGAACCACTTAACATCTTCCCACCAGATGTCTACTGTACTTTTCAAACTGAAGATAGCTATCCTAGCCTTCATTTTATCTGTGTACTCATGTAACTCAAAGAATTTGTTCATCCCAAGTATCCAAGCCTCTGCATCTTCTGGCTTCTTCACATCTCCATCAAAAGTAGGTGGCTTCACTTTCATGAATTCATCCAGCAAGTATCCCCTATCATTCCTCCTGTAAGGATGATAGTGATGACGATCACGATTTCTATTAGAACTAGAACTAGAATATACCTGCCCTCTTCGCCCCTCATGTCCGGAGTATCCATCAATGTGCCATCTCTCATTGTATCGGATCTATCTGACCTATGTATACTAGTAGATTTGATGCCATATGCCCCATTAGTTCCCTCCTCCTGTCCATGGATGATCTAAAGCAGCCCTTGTTGCTACAATTCTAACAAATTGTGAAGAAGTATAGAATTGACCTCCTCTTGTTTGCCTTGTATCTGTATGATCTGGTCATTATCTTCCTTACAACTCTTTATCTCCTCCTTCGAGATCCTCAATGTAATTTCTAAATCAGAAGGATTCCCAACACCATATTGCTCTTCATATTCATAGGGAGAGTCTTTGTAGTCAACCATCTTGCTAGCCATTTGAGATTTTTTCCTGCAATGCATAATATGTCAGATAAACCAAATCACAATAAACCGGCACACCTTAGTATAGCTCGGGGAGGATACGTTTCTTGTAAGATCGCCAAATCAACATGATACATGTATAATATAATCATAACAACATATAGACATACACAATAAATGTATCAACACATAAGAATCACTCTAGTTAGGGTCCAGTCATCAGTGCAAGGCCATTTCAACAATGCATGTTATCACCTCATTCATGACAACAACCATTACCCCACTATACACATTACCGCATGAAACCAACAATATTAATAAGCAATGCCAAACCAACTACACATACATATAAGCGCATGTATTCGAGCATAAGCAATCAAATATTGTAATCAACCTACAAGATTGATAAACGTAATATAAATATTCAAGAATGTAACCTAACATACAAGGGTGTAAGTAGGCAACATAAAATCAACATATAAGTGACATATAATCCATATACAATCAGTCACATACTTTTGACAAATGCCACAAAATCAATATCAAATTCTCGATGATAACCATACTACAACCATATTCAAGCATCAAGCACATGGTATGCAAGTGTTAGAGACACACATGCAATTGACATGCATGCATGATCAATACCCGCCCATCCAATCCAAGAGTTGAACCATGCTCTGATACCACTCTGTAATACCCTCCTCCCACATCCACCTAAGTAACCATGCCAATCGGGGTAAACATGAGACGAGAGGCTACTATGATCAAATTCAACCTCCTAGATGACTTCAAGAAAGTGTAATTGAGGTAACATCACACATAATCATCCAACATCATCCACAAAACCTTCAGGAGACAAGCCAACCACTCAGAAAGGCTATCCCTGGGTCCTACTGTTGTTTTAACTAGCTTAGGCTAGAGTAACGTTCCCCAGACACTACCAAGGCGAGTTATAATGCTCCCAAAACACTTCCTAAGTGAGTTATAACGCTCCCCAAACATTGCCCAAGCGAGTTAGTCTATAGGCTAACGCTCCATTTTTCTAGCACTTCGGGATTTGATCCACCTTTTTCGGCCCAAAGCCCGGGACACTGCCCATAATGGAATGATCACTTAAAATTTGTAAGAATGAAAGGAAACAAGGATGCAAAATAAATAAGTTGAACAAGACCATAACCAAACCCCTACTAGCCATGACATGCATTTCATCAAACATATCATCAATATGTAACTTATAGGTGTAAACAACAAAATTAAGTGTAGGGATCTCATACTTATTTGAGAATCGCCATGAACCATTGTTTCATCATGTCATTTGATGCCTTATCATTTATTAGATCATAGATACATTATCCATTCAGATACAAGTAAAAACATGTTGAGATCCATACAGAGTTTCTATCACAAGATATATATA
>APFE030331687.1:145853-161351 GCA_000404065.3 Pinus taeda | reverse complement strand
CGAGAACAAAATTGAGAACACTTCCTCTAGCAGAAGACTCCAGCTTCTTGCCAGTTTTGGAAGAGTTCCAGGAATTGCATTAAGCATTCCAGAGTTGTTGGTCATCCTTAAACCATCATAGGTTGAGACTTCCATTTTCAGGTTGAAGTTTTACCTTCTATGCGGGGTGAGACCTTCCTTTTATGGTTGAAGGTTTCCCTCTTTAAAACAATAGGATCACTTCCTCTAGCAGAAGACTCCAGCTTCTTGCCAGCTTTGGAAGAGTTCTGGGAACTGCACTAAGCGTTCCAGTGTTGGTGGCCATCCTTAAACCACCGCCCTTTATACCAACATTTCAGAGAGCACATTCAGCCTAGTGCTGATATGCATTTTGCACATTTTGTATTACAGTTCTCTTCTTGGACTCATACATAACCCTTCGGATTAAGGGGGGGAATGTTGGACACTTAATCCTCTAAGGGTTAGTGTGGAAGCCGAATAGACTAAGGAAGTCCAAGAGACCTTGGGATGTGGAACCCAACAGTGACACAAATGTACTGTAAATGTATATCATTTGTTAATAATAGATGCACTCTCCTACTTATCTTTAATATTTTGTTGATGCCATGTGTGTGTTTAACAATTATTCTTTAACTAATTCCTTAAGATGATAAATAAATAATTTATTTATTTTTTTCTTATTTCTAAAGAAAAGTTTAAATGCTTTTTCCCTCCCAAACAAATATAATAAAATATTCCAGGTGGTTAGTCCAAGAATGGGATTAATAATATTTTATTATTGCTCTTTATTCGAGGATAACTCAATATTTTGTTATAAATAGAAGGGTTTTCCATTCATTATTCACTTTGGATTATTTTCATCATTGCACTCACTATTCTAACTCTGATTATTTTCATTTTCACACACCATATTTTTGTTAGGTTTACACATTATAGAGGAGAGAGAGTCTACACAAGCTAAAGACGTTTGAGGATAGCCAAGAACCTATCCCATAGAGGGGGGCTGGTAACATCTATTTTTTCCCCTCACAGGTGTTATAATAAAAACTATTCTTTGTATATCTGGTTTACATTGGATGATTGGAGTTATTACTCTTTCTTTTTTCTATTTAACTATGATCGTGGCAAAGTTCCAGACTTTGGCAAGTTTTGTTTCTATCAGTTGCTACAGATCTACAATGTTTAGCATGCATTTATATTGTTGAGATTGTTTGTCATCCACAATCTTAATTGCGTTCTTTTCGTATCTGTTTGAGAAGAAAACACTACAACATAAGGTTTCAAAAAAATGTCATGAAAGATTGTCTCAGGTACAAAGCTCTCTAATTTTCTTCAGAAAAGACTCTGCTCAAAAGGTAAGTCAAATTCAATATCTTCAATAGTTATGAAACTTTCAGGAAGAGAATTAATTCTTGACAAAGGATTATTACTAGCCTCGCACTCAATAAGACTCTTCTTCCTAATTAGCTTCTCAGGATTATTTACAATTTCAGTCGGGTTAGGATGTGGGTGGGATCTAGTGTAGATCTTCCTAGGATCCATATCTTCAATAGATTATTTATATATAGGTATATGTACAAAATCTAGGTGGAAAAAATAGCCTTAATAACATCTACTTCACTCTCACACACAGGAAATAGATTAGGAGCCCTAAAAAGAATATTTACGAGCAAAATATATAGTTTATGTAAGGTTTTTTTCCCTAGTATGGTCTCCAAAATGTTATCAATCTATAATTTCCCTATGTTGTGGAGAGAAACCCAGAGATAACCACAAAGCCACTTGCAAAGTTGGGATCTAGCCATTCCATATTCAAAGAGGGATCTCTCTTTCTGATTTAGATTTGTATCGTAAGATATTAGGCTAGTTCTGAGATTGGTTTTTCAAGGTTTGGTTGAAAAGTGTAGGGAAAGTCCATTGGGCATGGAGTCATGAATCTTTGGGTGATCAAACACAAAAATGACAAAGTAGTTGTAACAAGGTAGGATAAGCAAACTTTTTGATCTTTTAAAGTATTTGTGGAGTGAATAGGATGAACATGATTTAAGTTCAATTAAATATAGAGCATGTTGAGATCAATTCTATACTTAACATTAGAATGAAAACATTAATATTGTTTACAAGCTAGAGCAGAGTACATTTAAGTAAGTTTGGCTCTTTATCTTCTTGAAACAATAAAGAGAGAAAACATGTGGAAAACTAAAAAAATAAACAATTTCACATGAGAAAGTACATCACCAATTGCTTGACATAGGAATCCTAGATTATAGCTCCTTTCTTCATACAAGTTCCAACCCTTGTTAAGTGTTCTTATAATATATTTATAGACTTTCTGCTAAACTAATCTTGGATTCCAAAATGGAATTCATTACAAAATTATATTCTAATAAAATTACTTATTTTTCTAAAACATAACTAAAAAATAGAAGCCTTGGACAAATTTTGGATGTGTTAAAAATTTAAAGGAAATCTGTTGCTAACTCTACCCTTTTTCCAACTCCTCGCTTCTACTTTTGTGCCAAAAATGTAGGTATTCTATTTATGCTTGTTGGTCCAACTCCAATAATTGGTCCTACCTTTCTTCATCTGGGATTTAAAAAATCACCATGTTCCTAAACCTTTCATTCACCTCAGTGTAAGTTTGAAACGTTGGCTTATTTAAAAATAAATGATTAAGTTTGGTTGTATATTCAACTAAAACTATAGGCCTTGTAGGAAAACTTCCCCACTGACGGCTCCTTTTTCCTTTGCAAACTTTGACACATCTACTGCAATGTTGCATAATTGTTCTTGGTAATTCTCCATTGGAATCAATTTTCCATTAGATTTTTTGAGCTTTGGAAGTTCGTTTTCCTACAATAAAGAAAACTTTCTAATGAATCTCTTTACATGTAGCTCCATCTCTTTACATTTGTTCTCTAATTTCACCATCATATTATTTTTAGTCAAAACTCTTTAGATTTCCATCACTGTTTATTTTCTATCTTAGATGTTGAGCTCTTCAAGTTCTTCTCTGGTTTTAGAGTTCAGCACCTTGATGATCTTTTGTGCTTCTTCTGGCCTATGCTCAATATCAGATTTTTCTTGCTCTATTGTTGCTTTGACTCTTTCCACCAATTCTTCATGTTCAAAGATGATTTGAATGGAAGGCCATAAGTCTGTAATATTTGCATTGAGGTTGTGCCAAATGCTTCTTTTTGCCTCTCCCAAAATTTGAATAATGATGGAATGGTCTTCATACTTATGAATTTGTTGAATAAGTTTGAAGTTCTTCTTTACTTATGCCAAGTACACATTGTCTAACTTTATCTTACTTTCCTTCATCTTGGTTAGGGCTGCTAACAGTTTCGCAACCCCTTTGTTTGTCAATGACAATTCCCCCAAAGCTTGAGTTAGCCTTTCTGAGGAATTTGAAACTGATATCTGTGTTGTGAGCAAGGTTACAGTTCCTACTGTTGATGTTCCTACTAATGTACATGTTGATGTCATTATTGATGTCCCTAATACAAATGTTCCAACTGCCTCCTATTTCTCTTTTTCTTTTAGTAGTGCTTCCATGTCTTGCTCGACTTTTTGTATTTGAGCATTCTGCTCCACTATTAAAGTAAACAACTTTTCTTTCTCCAGCTCCAAACTAGTGACTTATTTAGTTTGAGGGCGTTCTATGGTTGGGAGTTTGAGCTATTTTCTAAGAGCCTAAATGTATTCGTTCTTGCTTCTGATCACTTCCTTTGCTGTCATGAAATCACTAGGATCATATCCTAGTTTGATAACTAGTTCTTCCAATGTTTTAATTATGGTGTCTTTGTCCATAGAGGCATTCTCTTGATCTTGAGCTATGAGTGAATGTTGTTTAGTGAAGTCTGCAATTTTGAAGAATCCATGGCAAAGATGGTTAGAGTTGAATAAATCATTTCACTTACTTGCTTCTGCAAATTGACCTGGTCGATTGCCTGAAATTGTTTAGTATCATTCAACACCTCTAGGGGCTGCAACCTTGAGCTCCAAAAAGGCGATTTGAAATTTCCCCTTCTCTGAGTCAAAAGCATACAATAGCCTATTTTTCATGGTGTCAGCTAGTTTCTAGAACTCAAAGTATGTTGAAGCTTTGAGAGCTTCATTCTTTAACTAATTCTCCTTGTACCTTATGAAAATAATTGGTTGTGGTGGAACGTGAGAAGTAGAAGAGATAGGAGAATCAGTTGTCTCTTCTATATAAGGGAGAGAGGTGGTAGGAGTACTTGTAAAAACCAAATTTGTCTTCTCCTGTGCATCCATTTCTTCTGAAGATTCTTCCTAAATGTTGATCACCTGAGGATTAGCTCTGTCATCAGTTTTAGTTGTGGTTTGTTGATCCTTCTTCCTTCTCTTAAAAACAAGAAAATTTGCAGCTTGTGTTTCTGATTCAATAGGAGACATGCTTTCTCTTGGCCTCCTGGCTTATTTATCTTTAGGAATCGGGTTTTCCAATGAGGGCTGACTAAATAGTTACTCTTCAACCTCCTGTAATGTGTTTTTCAGCCCATTCCTCTTAGTTAGCATATTGTTCTATCTTTGGCCTTTGTGTATGATGATATGGAGTACTTTTTTTTTCAAATCTTAGCTTAGAGATTACTCCCAGTGTGTCATAGGACCATGTCAAACTGATCTTGAATTCCATTTTTTTCATAACCGCCTCAAACTCCTTTGATGCTGCTCTAGTGTTTACAATGTATGGTCCCACTTGTGCTTTTAGTTTGAATTGTGATTTCTTCTTGTTGGACACAAAATTTAGCTCATCCATATTCAACATTTGTCTGGCATACACTAACATTGACTGATATTTAGAAACTCCTTCATCTTTGAATTTCATAAACTGATCATGGATATCATCAGATAGGAATTGACTGTAATTAAACAAAACTAAAAGCTTTTGTCCCATAGAGAATACTAAAAAGAATCCGAAAACTACTTCATCAACCCACTGATCTATATAACAACTAAGTAATAAACTTACCATGGAAATGACCTGTTTTGACATCTCTAGGAGAATGGAAACAGGCTATGGGGGGTTCGTTTTGGTTAATTCAACATTGTTAGGGAGAAAACACTCAAAGATATAAGCTCTCTGGGTAAAAGTAAGTTTTTTGTACAACTCCATTAATGATCTAGTGGAAAAGGCATGCAGAGAGGCTTGGGGATTTATTTACAAGGCTTGGCAAATGCTTTTAGGAGAAATAGTGAAAATAATTTCATCATTCTGGGCAATCACTGCTTTCTTGCTGGGAGGTATCGAAGGTGACACCAAGTGGAAAATTTAGGGAAGAAATGGGTTTGATGGAAGATGAATTGAGGGAGAAAGTATTCCCAGATTCGCAAATCATCATTGTGGTCAAGGTATTTCTCCCTTGCCCAATTGTGAAGTTCGTATAGGTCAAACTCACAACCAGTCTCAACAATCTTGAATTCGGTGTGCACCAAGGGAGTTTTTTCAAGATCTAGGATAGGGGGAATAATGGGGTCTTCCTCAACCATCTTTCCTTTGCCATTTTTGCGTGGAAATTTTGAATTGAAGATGAGCATGAAAGAACATGTCACCAAAGTAATAAATTGATCGAATTTTGCAGAGAAATTGCTGACAAACAATGCTTGATCACTATAGATTTTCTCAATAACGACATGCACAGACTTTAAAAGCATGAAAAGGAAGAAATACAAGCTCCTAGGGTGGTTTTATAGTGGAAATGGAAATGTATTGTAATGGAGCATTTACTGTTCAGCTATGGGGAGCCATTAATTTCAAAATGGGTCAATTTAGCATGAAGAAATAAATGTATAACGTTCAATTGGCAGGTAAATTTGAACGGTGAACGGTCAAATGATGTGGAAGGGTGATGACATAGAGAGAGGATGAGTTGGTTGTGACATGGAGGGTGGAAGGGAGGACAAGTGGTGCGAGGGGATGGGTGGAAGTGAAGTGTGGAGGTGGCAGGTGGAAATATGGAGGAGATGGTGGTTTTTGGGGGTGTGGGTAGTGAGTGGTTTCCCTACAAAAATTTTGTGGAACTGACACATCACCTTGTGTGGTTTAGGCACAATCTGCTTTTCAGGATCCCACCCACTCTCTTAACCATTGAGAGTGTGGGGGGGTCTGAAAACCTCCTCTCGCCGTTCATCTAGGCGGGAGCGATCTCTGTCATTGATTCATGTGCCCACATTATTTACAAAACAAAAAACAATGTCTTATCATAAGGTAATACAAAATATACCCAAATTTTTAAAGAGAAATTTTTACTGGCTTATTGTAGGGGATTTTATTTTTTTATTTTTTAATCTTTTTTATTCTTTTGTTTTACACTTTTTTCTTCATCCCTTTTTTTATTTTCTTTTTTTTTTCTATTTTTTTTTTTTTTTAGCTAAACAAACTTGAAATGAAAAATAAATTTTACAATATCCTAGTGGGATGAAAACTTATTCAAAACACAAGATTCCTATATATATAGGACCCTAATACCTGGTAAGCATTGTTGTATGAAAACTCAACCAAAGGAAGATACTCCTCCCACTTCCACTGTTGATGCATCACATACATCCTCAACATGTTCTCCAATATCCCGTTGACCCTCTCTGTATGTCCATCTATTTGTGGATGATAAGTTGTGTTGAAGGCCAACTTTGTGCCCAAACCTGCAAACACTCCTTCCAAAACTTGGAAGTGAACTTATCATCCTTGTTTAACATAGTTTTCTTTGGAACACCATGCAACCTAACCACATCTCTAATCAATACCTGTGACACATCGTTAGCTGAGAAAGTAGACTTCACTGGAATGAAGTGCAACTTTTGTCAACCTATCCATAAAATTCATGATGGAATCATGTTGTCTCACTGTCCTCGACAACCTTGTGATGAAGTCCATGGAAATGGCCTCCCATTTCCATTTTTGAAACGCGAACGAATGTAGTATTCCACCTGGATGTTTACACTCTGCTTTCACTCACTGACAATCAAAACATCTAGCCACATACTCTACTACATCCCTTTTCAGCTTCGACCAATAACAAAATTGCTTCACTACAGTCAATGTATTCTGATAACCTGGGTGGCCTGAATATGGTTTCACATGAAACTCTCTCAATATCACCTTCTTGAGCTCACTGATATCTAGCACATATATCATGTCTTTGAATCTCACCAATCCATCTACTATAAGACAATAATCCATACCTTATGCACTTACACTTATACCTGTGCATGTACTGCCACCTGTGCATGTATTGTCGCTTATGCATGTACTGCCACCTGTGCATGTACTACCACCTATACCACTACATGTTCTTGTACCTACACCAAAACCTTGCTACATCCTATGTACAATCTCCATATAACTGACATCTTGTTGACCTGCCTGTAAGATCCTATCATGTTAGTCTATCCCATAGGATGTCATAATTACCAAGTGATTTACCTTTATCGACCTACTAAGATCATCTACCACCCTATTCTCTTTTCCTTTAATCTACCTAATCTTGAATTCAAACTCACTTATTGTGGCCAACCATCTAGCCTTCCTAACGTTCATATTTAGCTAGTCAAACAAATACCTCAACCCAATATGATCACTCATCAGTACAAACCTCCTACCAAGAAGACAGTGTCTCCACATCTTCAATGCAATCATTGTTAACTCAAGATCATGTGTCAGGCAATTTTTCTCATGATCATTTAGTTTCAATGACTTGTAACATACCACTTGTCCATCCTGCATAAGGACTCCACCAAGTCCTCTCTTGCAAACATTTATGCATACTAAAAACTCTTTGTTCGAATCTATAATCTGTAGCGCTAGTGCATTTTTCAACAACTTCTTGAGTTGCTCATACCTAGCCTCAATTCAAACTTCACCTTTACTTTGCATTGATGTGATAGGATAAGAAATCTATGAGAATTTCCTTATGAACCTCCTATAGTAGCCTGTCAACCCCATGAAGGACCTCACCTCATCCACATTCTTAGGAGCTACCCACTACATGATGGCCCTTATCTTTTTTGGGTCTACCGCAATGCCCTCCTTGGAGACAACATGCCCTAAGTAATGTACCTCATTCTAAAAGAAACTACACTTGTTGAGCTTAGCATATAACTGGTGCTCCCTCAACAACCTCAACACTGCAGCTAAATGATCAGCGTGATCTACCTCATTTTTCGAATATACCAATATATCATCAATGAACACAATAACAAACTTATCCAAATACATACGGAACACACTATTCATCAAGCACATAAATGTAGTAGGAGCATTAGTTAAGCCAAATGGAACTACAACAAACTCATATTGCCCATATCTGGTTAGGAAAAGAGTCCTGTAAATGTCTTCCTCTTTTATGCATACCTTATGGTATTTGGATCTCATATCCATCTTAGAGAACATTGATGCTCGCTTCAACTGATCAAACCAGTCATTAATCCTCAGTAAAGGGTACATGTTCTTAATGGTCACTTTTTTCAACTGCCTATAGTCAATGCATAATATGAGGGTTCCATATTTCTTCTTTATGAATGACACTAGTGCACCCCAATGTGATACACTTGACCTAATATATCCCTTGTCCAACATTTCCTTCATTTACAACTTTAACTCAACAAACTTAGGTGTGTTCATCTTGTAAGGTGATTTTGATGCTAGAGATGCCCCTGGCACTAACTCAATAGAAAATTATACCTCCTTGTGAGGTCGAAACTCTAAAATATCCTCAGGAAATACATCCTAAAACTATTGCAAAATTGGGTACCTACTTAACACATCTGCATCCTCAACCTCCTTACCCTTGTCACCAGAAATGTGCACTGCAAATAACATACACCCTTTCCTACAACTATGCTTTGTTTGCATATTTGTCACCATCTTAACTGATGTGGCTTTCTTCTTACCCTGCAAGACTCTTGGTTCCACATTGTCATCAACAAACTCAATGGATTTGTCATAACAATCTTCCTTGATTCTATGAAGATACAACCAATCCATGCCCAACAACATATTGTATGATCCCAATGGTAATACATTAAAATGTGTTATAGTAGGCATACCATTCAAATCAAATGCACAAGATCTTACCCAATGATGAACTTGCTTCTTCATACTTGTAGCCAACTACACTAACCAAGACTCTTCATGAAATTCCTTACTCAAACCACACTTATCACCCAAGTCAGAATTAACATAGCTATAATTAGATCTATGCTCAATTAAGATCGAAATAAATTAATCACAAAGATTATTGTCCATCTCAATGATAGATGCATGGTGTTCTGGCTGCTTGTTGTCCACTGCTACATAGATACGAGGAATACTTTTCCCTACATCTTCAATAGTTTGTGCCTCCTGTGCACTATATATCTTAGGCCTACCACCCTGATGTTGCATAAAATATCTCCTAAGGTGCTTCTCTACACATGTCCAACACTCCAACCAACCAGTGCACTCACCTCTATGTTGTTGTTCTAACCCATGTCCCTATCTAGCTTCATTGGAATTCTTTTATGGTGCCATTTTTTCTTTCCCATCTGCATTATGAGGTCTTGTTCTTTTAGGCTTCTATTTACCTTTACTTTTGTCTTTCCCTTTCCATCCTTACTGAGATTCATTATTATGCTTTGATGGTTCATATCAATGTTTCAACTTTCCAATAACCTCCTCAAGTGACCGAGGCTCATCATACTCAATCCAATCTCTAAATTCTAATGGAAAACCACATACAAATCACCGAACTTTAGCCTTCTCATATTTAAGATATGGTACATACCTCAATAAATCCATAAACTTAGTTGTGTACTCTTCATCTATCATTGATCCTATCTTTAGCTCATAGAATTCTTTGGCCTTATTGTCCTAGTACCTCTCTGGCAAGTACTTCTTCCTGAAAATCCTCTTGAACTCTTGCCAACTCACGTCATCTGGCTTGATTTCTCTGACCCTCTTAACATCTTCCCACCAAATGTCTACTTTACCTTTCAAGTTGAAGATAACGATTATGGACTTCATGTTATCTGTGTACTCATGCAACTCAAATAATTTGTTCATCCCAAGTATCCAAGCCTCTGTATCTTTTGGCTTCTTCACATCTCCATCAAAAGTAGGTGGTTTTTCTTTCTTAAACTCATCTGGCAAGTGTCTCCTATCATTCCTCTTTTAGTGATGATAATGATGACAATCATGATGTTTGTTAGAACTAGAACTAAAATAGTACATTTACTCATTGCCCCTCCTATCCAGAGTGTCCAACAACCTTCCATATCTCACTGTATCATATTTATCTAGCCTATGTCTACCATGAAACCTACTTCCATATCCTCCATTAGTTATGTTCTCCTGTCCATGGTTGATTTGAAGTGGCCTTTGTTGCTGCAATTCTAACAAATTCTAAAGAAGTATAGCATTAGCCTCTGCTTGCTTCTCTTGTTGTTGTATGATCATGTCATTATCCACCTTACACCTCCTTATTCCTTCCTCTAAGATTCTCAGTGTAACTGCCAAATTGAAAGAGTTCCCAAAACCATATTTCTCTTCAGATACATAGGGAGAGTCTTTATAATCAACCATCTTGCTAGCCATTTGATATTTATTTCTTGCAATGCATAATATGTCAGATAAACCAATTCACAATAAATCAATGTACCTTAGTATAATTTGGGGAGGATACCTTGTCTACAAGATCAAAAAATCAGTGTGACACATGTATAACATAAACATAACATCATATAAACATACACAAATAATGCATCAACACATAAACATCATTATTGTTATGTCCAGTTATCAATGCAAGGCCATATCAATAATTCATGTTATGACCTCGTGCACGACAACAAGCATTAATCCATTGTACACATTTCCTTATGCAACTATCAACATGCATAAGCATTTCCTAATCAACTACACATGCATAAGCACATGTAGTCAAGCATAAGCAATCAACTCTTGTAGACTGTAATCAATCTACGAGACTAATACATGTAATCAAACCTACAATAATGCAACCTAACATACAAGGATGTAATCAAGAGACATATGATCAACATGTAAATGGCATACCACAATATGTAACCAATCACATACTCATGATGATGCATTCCACAAAATCAACATCAAGTCCCCATGACAATCCTTTTCTACAACCATGATCAACAAGATGCAATGAAGCAAGCACATGAAATGCAAGTGTAAGAGACACATATGCAACTGAAATGCATGCATGACCAATGCACACCACCCATCTAGTTCAAGGGGTGAACATGCTTTGATAATACTCTGTAAGACCCTCCTCTCACATCTACCCAAGTAACCATTCTAACTAGGGTAAACGTGCGATGAGAGACTACTATGATTGGATCTGACCTCCTATGTGACCTTAAGGAAGTAGAATCGACGAAAACATAACACACAAACATTCAACATTAGCTTCAAGATCCTCGGGAACCAATCCAACACTTCAGACAGCTTGCCCTTGGGTCCTACTAAAGTTTTAACCAACCTAGACCTCAGTCGCTCTCATGCTATAGGTATGACAATGTCCAAAAACCTAGAGTCTCTCTTACAGGCTTCCCTACCAGTGTCGAGAGACCCATTTTATCATTTTTTTGCTAGCATCCATTGGATTTGAGCCACTTTTGCATGCCCAAAGCACAAGTCACTACCAAGAATGGAATGATAACTTAAGACCAGTAAAATAAAAGGGAAACAATGATGCAAAAGCAATAAGTTAAACAAGAACTTAATCAAACCCCTACTAGCCATAACAGACATTTCGTCAAACATATCACAAACATGTAATCTATGGGTGTAACCAATAGAATTAAACATAGGGATCTCATACTTATATGAGAATCGCTAAGAACCATTGTTCCTTGATGTCATTTGTTGCATTATCATCTATTAGGGCATAGATACATTATCCATTCATTTACAAGTAAAAACATGTTGAGAGCCATACATACTTGTTGTAATAGAACATACATATAATCAGCATAATAGGGACAGAAATATCATAAACATATCAGCCATAAAATCCACATATACATCTGTACATTTACACATCAAAACCAAGGGAATGAATGTCTCATTAATGAATGCAATAAAACAATCAGAGATGGGACTGCCATGTTCCACTTGACCATCGATTGGTTGAGCCAAGTCTTTGTTCAACCAATCGCCCCCTTGCCATATTCCAAGCATTAATGTGGGATTCATAGAACACACCAAAAACACCAACAAGAATGGATGACATTAGATTCCTCCAGCTACACCATGAGGAATTTGAGTGCCTCCTAGTCTCTCAAGCTTTACCATAATCCATAGTCTGATGCATGGATCACTGGGTCCTATACCGAGACATGCTCTCCAGGCTTTACCAAAATCCCATCCTAGGACTACAAGGCCCAACAAAGAGAAATCCACCTCTTGTCTTTACCGTATATCCTATAATTCACTTGCAAGGATTGCTAAGCACCCCGAGGCACACAATCTTGGATTTATCGCAACCCACAGTTTGGCTCAGGGGTTACTAGGCCAATGGCTTTAATGTGATTTGCAGTCTGGTTTAGGGACCACTAGGCCATGTGTTTGGCATGTTGAAGATCCACCCCACTTAGGTTTGAATCCATCCGTCCATCCCACCTTAACCGAAATTTGAGAACCCATCTCATCAAGGCTATCATGAAACAACAAGGCTAGGTTGAAGAACATTGTCACACTTGGTAAAACCCATGCCATGATAGAAAATAACCACATGGAATACCATGCATGAAAAATATAGAAAGGAAAATACACATGAAATTCGATACCTGCAATGAAGCATGTTGTAGCTGCTTGATCCTGCCTTTCCTTGCTTAATCTTTTCTTCCCCTTTCCTTCTTTGGCTTTCTTTCCCCAATGCCAAAATTCTCCAAGAGACTCTAAATGTCAAAGAGTGAGAGAGAGAGAGAGAGAAAGAATAATGGGAGAGCTCAAAAAATCAACTGACAAAAGGTTACCAACTCATCCTCAGAAGCATTTTTATGAATGAGGCCTCTATTTTCTTCATTTTCCATTATTTTCCTTCATTTTTATCCTCACATGAAACTTGTGACCTTTCAGCTCCTTTTTCTCCTAATTTCCATTATTTTTATAAATAAATGCGCCAAAAATTCCATTTTTGCTTTCCAAATCCTTAGCCATTGCCTTTGTGAATTTCCTTAGCCATAAACAACAAAATTAACACCCCCAGTATATCTTGCCCAAAATTCAGCTTGTAATAAGTGTCCCATCAACCGTGGTTATTATTTTTAACTTTTATTACATGGAATTTTCACTAGGGTTGTTACCACAAGTCTCTAGCCAATGACATGCAGTCTCTGAAAATTGAACATGCTCCCCCTGAGCATGTAATGAATTTGCAAACACTCTATTTGTTGTTGTAGCAACACATCATCCTACTTAAATAAACCTCCTTTCCAAGTGCAAGAGACTACTCCTCATGAACCATAACTCCAACTGATGTTGGACAAAGATATACAATGAAATACAATACATATACAATTCTTCATGGAGAAAATACATGGTTGTGACAAATATATAGGACTGAAAAGTTACTCTTCTATAAGAACACCCATCATCAACCATGACTCTATGGAACTTAGTTTACATCATGCACCCAATGTACTAGGGCTACATCAATGGTATACAAAATAAGGCATGACACCCATTATCCCATACATAGCTAATTGACACAACGGGTCTCTCCATGACCAACACACCCAAAAGATGACACAATGATAATACATCAAATTTACAACTCCACACAAAGGTGCTCTCTTCTATACATGCCCAAAATACGAAATAACATGAGTACATGGCATCAATGATAAATGACATATGCTCCATATAGAAACAACAACAATAATATATTCCATCTCATGTGAATCAAATAAAAGGCCTCCATGAGAAATGACATAAGTTCTATACATGGAAACAACATTATAAGTAATAAAAGCATCATATGCTTGTGCATGTCCACTCAACATCTTGGCCATCACCATCCCAACAATGAAGATCCTATAGAAAAATCATGATTAACATTAGCATCCACCATGCTCAACATAGGGATCAACAACGAAATCATCTAATAGCAACAACATGGAAATATATCATAGAAGCAGCAACATTTACAGATCCTCAACCTCATGGAGAAATAAGTCATCAATGAGGCTCAATAACCAGCAACCTACAAATGAACAAGCAATAGAAACAATACTAGCAGCATATGAACCAATACAAGTAATCTTTCCAACAACATCAATGTGTGTCCAATATGAAAATATCTAAGAAGCACTAATAAACAACAATCAACATCATAATATATGGCACTATAACACCATAAGTAGCATAAACTTGTCATCTCTTCAAACTCAAGCCATCAATTCACTCTCTCTCCCCATGAGAGCATAAACCAAGTAGCATAGCATAAAAACATCACATCATAAAAAATAACATACATACTCCATGCAACACCAAGCATCATGATTTAGCCATATAAATGCACAATATCTCATCAATCATACATGATATCAAGACATCATGAACATCAATATAATCTCTCTCCATGCAACAAGATCATCATGACTCAGCGACCAAATGCATGTTTGCAGCAACATGTGCCATACATCTAGAAATAGAAAATATGAGAAATAACATGCATATTCTAAATGAAATAACTCCAACGTATCATTTGATCTCCATGGAAGCTACACATATATGGAAGTACATGACAAAAATATGATCTAGCAGTATGAGCATCATCAATATACCAACTATGCCATGCAAACATTCATTTCATCCTTCTATAAATATATATCGCAACAACAACTAAATTCATCTCAACACATTTCCTACGACAAACTCATGTCAAGTAAGCACAACAAGCTACTCCACAGTGAGCACAATTCTAGCAATCTGCAATTCTAATAGGAAGCAAAAATGTTCCCCCTAAATGTGTGATCCTCCATCACACCTTGACCATGTGCATAATACAACCATTTGGCTTCCATACCTCCAAAAACATCAATAAAAGCTCAACATGTGGCTTCTCCAAAACTAATAGAAAAACATATGTGGTTGATCTGAATGTTGGCAAGCTGAGAATGCAAATAAATCAAAAATAAAACTAACACTTTAAACCTCAAGCATGTTGGGTTGTGTTATATTCTTTCCACGACTAACCTACGTAGTGAATCGGGGGGGCAGAGCCCCCCCTTCGTTGTGCTGATTGTGCAATGGGGGGCGCAGCCCCCCCTATCCAGGGGGTTTGAGGGGGGACGGGTAGCCCCCCTCTATGGGGTCTGAGGCAACGCCCCGGGAAAAAAAAATTTGGACCCTATATTAGGTTGGGCGAACCTACCTATGGATTTCGGTCCATGGTTTTGGATGCGATGGTTTTCGGTCCATGGTATTGGATGCTTCGGCATGTATAAATATGTATTGTA
>APFE030331687.1:63465-138842 GCA_000404065.3 Pinus taeda | reverse complement strand
CCGGGGGGTTTGAGGGGGGGCGGGTAGCCCCCCTCTACGGGGTCCGGGGCAGCACCCCGAGAAATTTTTTTTTGGACCCTATATTAGGTTGGGTGAACCTACCTATGGTTTTCAGTCCATGGTATTGGATGCTTTGGCATGTATAAATATGTATTGTAAAATTAAAAGGAACATAATGAAAAATCAAGCCGGTAGTCCCGATTTTGGGATCCAGGGGAAAATCTCTGTGCATATGTGTTTTATGTGTTATGCTCTCGCATTGTTTATTTTGTTTGTTTTAGAATTCGTATGCAGGTAATTTCTGTACAGGGTTAAAACCTACAAAGCACTTCCCCTGAACACTTTCATTTCATTCATATGTATATTTTTCATCATGCACTCTTTCTGATATGGCTACACCTCCAAATATTTCCATGCAACTCAAGATGTGGCCATAAGCTCCCCCTGAGACCATGCATGGCTCAATTTTTGGTGGGAGTTCCTTGCTTCTCCTTTCTCCTCCAAAATTTCTTATGTTGGTCTTCTTATTTTTATGTGGTTGACCTTGTATATTATTCTCTCTTTGATTATATCTCTTGTAACACATGGGAAACTTGCAATCCTTAGTCGTATGGCCAATATTATCACACACTAAACCTCTTATGCGAAAACGAAACTGTGGAATGGACTGATATCTTCTACAGATCTGGTTTCTATTCCTTTCATGTACCCTACAACCAATATCCCTATGGCCAAAATCATTGCATGAGAAATAATAACCATGAAAAGGACTATTATACCTAATGGATGGAGATATTGTTTGCATGCATGCTTGAGGTTGTTTCTCCTTTGGTTGCTTCTTTTGATGAGAGGGCATGATATCTCCACTAGTGCAGATTGTTGTTATATGTCCATGTACTCCATAGTTATAACATCTCTCAATTCTATTATTCTTCTTTTTCCTTCTTCGCTAGTTCTTATGATTCTTGCATGGTTTTTTATTCTCATTTTTCTCACCACTACTACCTACTCCAACAATTTTTTATTTTCTTTTTAATGCTTGAGTACCAGATATGAACTTCTTTAATTCTTTTCTTGTAGAAATTGCTTCAACCTTCAATTTTTGGCACTCATCCTTGATCTCCTTATAGTTCTTCCTCATTCCATTTTCAATTTTCATTCCATCTTCGAGTTGAGTTTCCAAATCTAAAATGTATTCTTTGTAAGTACACTCTTTTTCATCAAAAACTTGCAGCAACATTCATTTATATTTATTTTTAGTTTTGAGCCTTTTAGATTCTTCTTCTAGGGCCATTACCTTGGGTTTCTCTTCATCATTTACAATGATCTCTTCTTGATGTTCCTCTTGATTGATGTTTGATCCATCACTACTATCAGTAGGGCTTTCATCTTCATCTTGTGAGAAATTTGTACTTCCATCTTCTTCTTCTGAGGAAGCTTTATTTGTCACTACAATAAGAAGAGAATCATTTGCTTATTCTCCATCTCTGAAATCTATAATTTTCCTCCAAGATATAAACTTTGCAACTTGTCTAACATTTATTTTGAAATCTAAGAATGCTTCACATAAAAATGATCAGATCTTGAAATTCCATGCATAATAATCTCTTTAGATTTATCATTAAATTCATTCTTAATTCCATATTCCATTGATAGCGAGATATTTTCATCAAGGGGCAAGAAATGTAAATCCAATTTCATTTTCCAACTTTCAAATTTACCTTCGTGAAGAATTGGCACTCCTTGCCAATCCATTTTCAAAAAATTGCAAAATTTCTACCAATACTTCTTAAGATTCACTCTCCAAAAATCAAGTTGCAATTGAGAGCCCTGGCTCTAATACCAATTGTTGGAAACTAGATCACTACTCAGAGGTGTTTCCAGGAAAACTAGTGTCTTTTCATTCTGCTAGTCCCACTAAGATGGGTAGCTATCTTAGAAACAAACGATCAAAGCAAATTGTGATTTCTTCTATGTATGATAGATAAGAGAGAAGCAAAGGGGACCAACCTGGATCTTCCACTTGGCTCCTTGCTTGTTTCCTCTCTCCCTTGATAGAGCTTGCCACTCCTCTCCTACTTGTCCCACTTTAGAGAATACCTATAGAGGAAAAGAAACAAAACACCATCAAAGCATCTCGATCTATAATATCATAAACAATGCATAATTAGAAATACATTGACCATACAATTGCATTCACAAATAACAAGATTAACAAATACACGATTATATGGAGGAAAACTCAAATAACTTTATTAATAGTAGAAGATAAGATTACAACCCAGCTATCTAATCCAACATCATCCTCCCAGCATCAAAGCCCTCTTCACCTCATGAAAAGCAAGATCACCCAATAATACAATGTCTCTTCTCAAAGAGAAACCAACAACACTTCCTTACAAATTACAAAATTCCAGCCTTCTAGATCTCTCAGATGAGAGATCCATTTATAGATATTTGCAGAGGTGTGAGTCAGCTTTGGGTTTTTTATTAGTGTCATTCCACTGATAGTTCTTGGTTCCACTTGGAGATTTCATTGATATCTTACTCATCCCTGGGCAAATTTAGAGAGGCAAGTGTCATAGAGGAAGTTTATGGAAGATTCCAGGAGCATCCACTTAGCAAACTACTTTAGACATTTGTCCATTCTCACTCATTGCACCCCATAGAAGGCCTTTTTAGTATGCATCGCACCTGGCTAGTGTAGGAGTCAGTATGCATCGCACCTTAACCAAGGAGAAGTCAATATGGTCAAGTTTTGGCCAGTTCTGAGTAGTTTTTTAGGTGGAACTTCTAGGAAATGATGTAATCAGTTGACTATGATCCTTTAGGGTATGAAACAACACTTTTAGGGGTTAAAGAGTGCTTGGTTTATTGACATATGTGATTGGGGTTGCAGTGCCCAAATATGTCTATAACAAGAGGAGGAGGTGAATCGGTAGTGAAGGCACTTATAAATTTTTCTTCAATTAATTAAACATTTATATTATGCATAAAATGAAGCACATAAGTTAATATTAGAGCATCAAACACAAACAAAGCCATGCAAGCATTCAACATAAGAGACACAAACATTTCTGGTGGAAAACCCTCATCTTGGGTCAAAAACCACCCTTGTTGCTACTATGTTGCTCAATAAATTTTATACTGCTAAGAAAATTCTTTACATATAGATTCAACTAGCTACTATGAAATAGAGATCTCTTTTTCATGTGGATCTATAGACTACCATCTTCTAGAAGCCACCACGACCAATGATCATTTCCCAGTTACTCTTGAACTATCAAATGACTCTATAGACTCCTATCTACTAGAAGCACACGTGATCAATTAGCCTTGCCCATTTTCTTTCGAACTATCCAACTACCATTGGGTTGAGAAAATTTCTCACTTATATTGATTTCATCAGAGTCCTACAAATCCACTCCTTATGTGGTTCTTGTTTCATACATTTTCAGGATGGAAATGAGAACTGCTCAACATATGAACACCATGAAAACAATATATTCAAGGCATAAAATCAAAATTCCAAAATAAAATGAATCAACAAAAATGCTACATAAAATGATCTGAAAAATGCATCAACAATACCCTCTCTACAATAGATAAAGCTACTAACAAAACAAATGTTTCTCTCAGCAACAAATTTCAACAATCACACACTGCTACCAATCACAAAAAAATACCTACAACAAAATTCTACTTCATTTCCTCGCTCATTGCATAAAATTTTGGTTGAAACATACTCTTGTTATCTGTTGCTATAGCTGCAAATTGCTTCAGAAAATATGCAACACAACCCTCACATGACTTGAACACCCTCTACTTCACTCTCACTCTCACTCAACACATAACTCATGCAACCAATTATTTTTTAACTCAATAGCAATGTATCCTCATCAATCTTGAATCCAATACCAAGGGAAAATACTAAGGTAACCAATACCAAGTGCAAATACCATGGTAATGTTGTGTGAGCCAAAATACCAAATGTGAATATTGTGGCAACACGAATACCAAGGGGACCTATACCATCGTAATACCAATACCAAGGGCACCAATACAACTATCAAAGCAACAATCAAGAATACCATATGTGAATACCATGGTAATTCCAATACTAAGTGAACCTATACCATGGTAATACCAATACCAAGTGCACATATACCATGGTAATAACAATACAAAGGGAAAATGTACAATTGTCAAATAAGCAAGAAAAAATACCATGTGTGAATACCATGGTAATGGTAATACCAAGGGCACTTGTACCATGGTAATACCAATTAGCTGACATACCAAATACCATGGGAACCATCCTTGGTAACAATCTATAACCAAACAATCATATGCATAAACAATGCATATCCAAACACATCCAAAATCTGTAATAACATCATCAAGCTATCAATAAGTCTCCAATACATGTAGAAACATCTCCAACACATGTGAAACATCTTCAATGATTCCAACACTTGTAGTAGAATCTCCAACTGATGTAGCATCATATCCAACACCTACAGTAGCAACATCAAGTAATCCAACTACCTCCAACATCTATAGAGGCACCTCCAATACTTGTAGCAACATCAACCTATAACCAGCCATCATAAAAATGCCTTGTAGCCATCTCTACCCAGACTCTAAATCTCGCACTAGTTCCTGCACTAAGTCATACCATAACCAAGTTGACATTAATGCCAACCAAAAAATACCAACAAGATGACTATTTCTACAACCCAACACTTATCACACTCATCATGAGGAGGACTATCAACATTATCATATTGACCTAAGACATATGACAAGTAGCACCATGACCTTGTTGACATCAATTCCAACACTATCAACCACAAGTTGCAACACGACCTCATGTCTGACATAAACAATGTTGACCATACAACTTGACCTTGTAACAAAGGGCCACATCAACCATAAGTCACAATTTTTCCTCATATCAAACCATAAATAGTTCCATCCATAAGTCACAGAATGACCTCATAATAGAGGGCGACATCCACCATAAGTTACAACTCATCCTCACGTCAAATCATAACTAGTGTTTTCTATAAGTCAAAACTTGACCTCATAATAGAGTGCCACGTCTATCATAAGCCACATCGCGTCCTTACGTTGGCCATAAGTCATAGCTTGACCTCATAAAAAAGGGCCATTTCAACCATAATTCATATGTCATTCTCATGTCAAACCATAACCAATGTCAACCATAAGTTACACCTCGACCTCCAAACGAAGAACCACGTAAAAAAAAATTTGTTTCAATAATAAGTCATAGCTCAACCTCATAAGTCATTGGTTTGAAAAAAGTATTTCCACCTATGTATCCATGTTAAAGTGCCATGTCATCAATCACCAGTGATGGGGGGTCCACTTGGCACCCATCTAACGGGGTGTACCTGACACCTACCACATGTCACAATTTCACTAGTTGGAGAATATCTATGTGGAATTCATTGGGGTTGCGTGTGACCTCTGCTAAATGTCATGCACATATATAAACAATCTACCATTCATCCACCAAAACTCATTATAACCATTGGATATTCCTAAAGTTGCTTGAGATATAATGTTGTTAAGCATTGCACAAATTTATGCACCAATAACCATTGATTTCATATGAGTGCACAAATCTACCTTGAAGATGCATGAGATTTAACAACTTTGGTATTTTGTTAACAAATTTGGTGTTTTTATCCCTTTTCCCTGTTGTGGAAAAATACACACACAAGGAGCCATTGCTCTATAATCCTATGGCCATATCAAGGTTTCCAGATAGAGAAACGTATTGTTAAATCGAGACAACAAATAATCCCCAAATATATGACCATGCAAGTAGACATTCATGTAGTTCCTAATGTTATAAGGTTTGAGCTTATACTTAGCCTCCTCAAAGGTTGGTGAAGGGTTTTGGGATTGATGTATAATTCTCTCACTCCAATCAAGATATCTCTTTCTTTGTTAGGCCCCTATACTACTAGTGTAACCCCTTATTATTATTAGTACAACCCCCTTCTTATATTGTTGTACCCATTTAGTCCCCATATTGTTATTATTGTGCCCTTATTATTATTTTTATGTCAGCTCTGATTATATTATGACCCCTTAGACTCCTATATATAGAAAGGAGGTCTTTTCATTTGTTTCATCCAAGAATTGTTCATTTATGTAATGTAAAGGAGGTTTCCCCCTCAAAGAGGCTGAATTCTAAGGCGTTTATCTCTCTTTTCTATCTTTTTGTGAGTTGGATCCATAACATTTGGTATCAGAGCTTTGGATTCTAGGGTTTCACTGCTCCAAATAGGGCATCATGGCATCTTCCCTATAACTTTTTCTTGGGATGTTTCAGAAGAAAAAAAAAATCCCATTTGAGATGAAATCATATTGAACCTCGGGTCCGAATTTTAGAGCTTTTCGTGCTATATTTGTGGAGATATGATCTAAGGAAGTTGGTCTTTTTGCAGACTCTTGAATTACATTCGAAACATGTGACCTGGGAAAATTGTCATTAATTTCTCTCTGAGCATCGGATTGAAATTTCGTAAGAAATTACAGAAAGAAGACAGATTGTAGTTTGTTGTATATATTTTTCAGAGCCAAAGGTCGAAACAGAGACACGTGGCAGGTCGTACAAGTTCGCTCTACTGAACTAGTTTATAATCAGGTCACTGTGGGAGATTTGGCATAAATATTCCTTGGAGAATCCAATTTGGATCAGACTAGTGGCATTCGAAAGAGGACACAGAGGGATGCTACGAATCACAATTTCAGAACTGGATGATCTGAAATTACAGAGATACATCAGAGGCAATATCGAGCTCCTACAAATGAAAAAAGGTGTGTAGAATTTTTTAAACTTTTGCTTAAGCTTGGTTTGAAAAATTATTTTGAAGGAATTCAAAGGGCATAGTAGAGCATTATTATCGATAATTGATGCCTCGAGGAAAGAAAATGGAAACACCTAGTAAGCAACCTGAATGCTCTAACATGACTCATGAAGAAATGCTACATGATATATCAAAATTACAAGACCAAGTGCAACAAATGTCACTCTCACAAAATCTAACATCAGCTAAGATAAATGGCATGGAATCTAAGATAAAGGACATGGAAGCTAAGATGAATGGTGTGGAAGCTAAGATGGACAAATTGAAGATAGATTTAAAGACAGGCATGGTAGATTTGAAGACATATTTAACAAATTTTCTACGAGAAATACTTACTAATGGTGAAAGGGTAGTGAAGGAAACTCATAATGTGAACAAAAGAAATGTTAATCATGATTTCATAGACTCTAATGTTGGATCGAAGACCCACCATATTCCAAAAATCGATATGAGGATGTTTGATGGCAAGGATCTGGTAAATTGGATACTACAAATGGAGAAATATTTTGATCTACATGGTGTAACAATGTTACAAAAGGTATGTATTGCATCTAATTATTTAGAACCGAATCAATTTTTATGGTATAAAGGGCTTTGTTCTCATAAACCAATTTTCATGTGGTCAATTTTCACGGAGGAAATGATAGCACATTATGAGGATACAAAGAGAAACTCCTTCTTTAGCCAATAGATAAATCTCAAACAAGAGGGTTCAATAGAAGAGAACATTGAAGACTTTAAAAAATTGAATACAAGGGTAAATTATATTCCAGAGAAGCAAATGATTGATGTCTTCATAGGGACTTTAAAGGATAAAGTTCAACATGAGGTTCATTTTTGGGAACCTGATTCATTGGAGGAGGCATTCGAGTTGGCAAGAAAAATTGAAAGCAAAATTATGAAAACAAGGAATCCCACCACTCAAGAATATAATTATGGATGTGTTTCTTCTCCTAGCCTTCCACAACCCACAAGGCTTACACCACAACAATTGGAAGAAAAAATAGAAAAAGGGCTTTGTTACAATTATGATAGAAAATTCACTAAAGGTCACAAGTGTGCTAAGAAGAAATTATTTTACATAGAGTATGAAGAGGAGGAAGAAAAGGATCAAGAAACATCAAAAGAAGAGGATATATGCCAGGACCCAACCCCAAAGAAAGAAGAAATAAATCTGACCATATGTTGTAAAGAATTGGCAAGAATTACCACTCAAACTATCAAGATAGAAGGACATATCAAGAAGAAAAAGGTTCAAGAAGTGAAAGATCACATCGAGAAAGAAGAAATGAATCCAACCATATCTTGTAATTCATTGGCCGGAATTACTACTCCTCAAACTATCAAGATAGAAGGACATATTAAGAAGAAAAATGTTCAAGAAGTGAAATATCACATTGAGCATCAAGAAATGAATCCAACCATATCTTGTAAACCGTTGGAAGAAACTACCACTCCTCAAACGCTTAAGATAGAAGGAAATATCAAGAAGAAAAAGGTTCAAGCAGTGAAAGATCACATTGAGCATCAACAACAAGTTCTCCAACTTTTAAAGGATAATGCCACTTTGGTGTAGAATTGAATGAAAAAATAGGTAGATCAACATCACGGTGAAAAATGTTTTAATGTAGGTGATTGGGTATTTTACGGTTACATCTCAAGCAAGCTATTTATGAGAAGGAAATGTTGGCAATATTACATGCACTTAAGAAATCGCGACCTTACCCAATGGGAAGACACTTCAAGGTAAAAATGGATCACGATAGTCTTAAATAAATTTTAGAACAAATATTATCATCAGAAGAACATAAAAAATGGGTCACAAATATGTTGGGTTATGACTTTGACATCATCTACAGAAAAGGGAAGAAATTTTTTGTTGTAGATGCATCTCAAGAAAGGATGAGGATGTGGAAGCATTGTTTTGTGCTATTTCTATTATCCAACCAAATTGGATAAACAAAGCAAGGGATGAATGGAAGAAGGACAAAGAGGTGTGGCCACTCATTCAAAAGTTGCAGAATATACCAATTCAAACAATATTGCCAGAATTTGAAGAGGAAGGAAAAATCATATTGGAACCTGGAACAGTCACAAAAACAAGAACCTGACAACTACGAAATTGATCAATTTTAGAGTATCTCATCAAGTGGAAGAACTTACCGGCTTAAGATTCCACATGGGAGGACAAGAATTTTATACAGAAGCATCAAGAACTACTCAAGCGTTGAGGACAAAACTTTTTGAAGGACAGTGGCATGTTAGGCCCCTATACTACTAGTGTACAACCCCCTTATTATATGGTTGTACCCATGTAGTCCCCAAATTGTTATTATTGTGCCCCACATAAGTCCACTATTGTTATTATTGTGCCCTTACATTATTATTGTTATGTCAGCTCTGATTATATTATGACCCTTTAGACTCCTATATATAGAAAGGGGGTCTTGTCATTTGTATCATCCAAGAATTGTTCATTTATGTAATGTAAAGGAGGTTGCCCCCTTGAAGAGGCTATTCTAAGGCATTTATCTCTCTTTTCTATCTTTTTGTGAGCTGGTTTCATAACACTCTTCTGATGTTGATCCCAAGCCCACACATAAGAAAAAAACAAATGAAGATGAAAAATCGCCTTCCGCGGAAGACTGTTAGCTCAAAAAATCAATCAAAACATGAATATAAATTTTTGCAAACATGAATTTAAAGAGAAGATAACATGAATCTTCGTTAACCATGAATAAAAATACATCATATACCTTTATATTTGGTGTTCCTCTCTTAATTCTGGGAGAGTCTCTGCACTATAGTGAACAAGATCTCAAGACAACATGTAGCCCTAAAAAAATAAATCACAATAGCAACAGTATATGACTTTTTGTAGCTTTATTATCTGACCACAAATCTAATATTTTGACTAGTCTAACCCTCTAAGATAGCATATTATAAATAGGAAGAAGAAAACTCCCAAGAGGATGAATATAGACACCTAGGATGTGGAGAAGTTAAGAATCTTCTCCAATAATGTGTCCTATGTAGCTCGAATATGTGAGATAAGATGATGAGTCGAATTGATCTCCTATGAACCATAAACAGATAGAATGAGTCCCCCATACACACACACAATACTGAGGAAATTTGGTCATAACCACAGGTAAGATGGGTCCTACATCTGGTTATAAGGTTCCAACCACACTCATAATCTTCCTTAGCTATGGTTGGCGAATAAAATTTGGAAAGGAGTGGTTAAAGGCAAAGCTAAAAGGTCATCAGTGTAGTAACTCAAAGGAACTAACCCTAGGGAGAAAAATAGGTTGATAACAGATGCCCCCTAAAGCATGAGGTCAGAAGAGTAATTGATGGTAGAAATGTGTTATAATAAATCTCAGATGTCAAAATAGGAAGGAGGAGGCAAAGCCAGTAACTAGGAAAGGAAGGTACCAAATTTTTAAGTCTCATTTGAGCTGATAACATCCCTAAGGTAGGCATACCCATGCTCCGTCGTAAAGAGTTACTGAACAAGGCCACCAAAACCTACATTGCAGATCCATGACATGAAATGCTAAAGATATCCATGAATAATACACAGTGGATCCATGTGACTCATCAAACATATCATAGCCACCAACAAATACAATGTGGATCTATGTCACAGCATACATCAATTTGAATATGGACACATGATAGATAGGAGGTTCCCCAAAATAGCCCTCAAGGTACATAGATGATACATAAATCCAACATGGGTTGGGAAGGGTGGCATATAAGAGTGAAACGTCCCTAACCCAGGGTCTTCAACATAACCATGATGGTATGAATCTATAGCATGCAAATCGATGTGCTACTGTTGAGCATGGTAGAAACTATGTTATTTCAAGTTAATGAGGTATACCAGTAATAGACACCAAGGAATCAACCAATGAGGAAAATAGACACGAATGTACCTAGTAGTCCACTAAGTGTAAATAAATGTTTTGATGTCAAACACTTGCAAACTTGACTAATCAGGAGTCAATGATATAAACTCATTGTCAATTGTGGGGAAACCTACCACTGAGTTGTATAAGGTCCAAGGTACTACTAGTTCCTAGATCAAGCTCTTGGATAATGAGCTAAAGTTGACAGGAGAAGATGCATTGAAGGAGGGCACGTATGTATCCCCCATCAATTTATAGAGAATAGACCAAGATGATGTGATGTATCAATGAAGTCATGAGATGATGAAGTACAACTGACATAGAGATGGTTTACCCAAAAAGGTCAACAGGCAACTGTAGATCACCGACACAGGTTGAGACTTCCCTTGAGCACATAGCGGCATGACATAAAAGTGACTTGGAAACATGGCTAATGAGCACCATGTGATATCGTGAAACAATACAGGAGGCATTGAGGCATGCTTAATATGATTGGAAGAGTAACTAGTTAGAGGATTAGATAGACTCATATGTATGGCACAAATCCAAGGGAAGCTAAAACTCGACTATGAGATAAGGATGCAGACAAGTTCCATGTTCAAGGGTGACATGACCAACACTACCATTTTGATTACTAATAAAGATGAATGTTCCCTTCCCTTTTCTCTTTTTTTTTATCCTTCATGGTTTAATGAGCATGAAAGACAAAACAAGTATGCTCAATAGGTTCCTTTTTCATAAATTTAGTTCCCCAAGCCTGAAAAGAGATAAAATAATACAAGGGAGAACCTTTTAGCCATAGCAGACTAGAGTATTCCTTTTTCATAACTAGTCTACTTAGCATAGAAAAGGGTTAAAATTATACTAAATAGATGTCCCTTCAAGTACTTTAATGAGCATGAAGGAGACAAGTTCACTCAACAATATTTTCTAAATTAAAGAGTTTTAAAATAGATTAAAGGAAACTCATCCTGGAGGAACAAGTGGTATAAGGGGTAGAAACTGGTTACGGTCATGGTGGAACTACTCAAAACATGTAAAGCTGAAGAGGTTGGCTAATAGGACCACTCATCTTAGCAATTCCTCTATGAAGGGGTAAAAAACGAAGTGAAAGAAAATGTAGGCCAAGCAAATGATGGTGATTGAATGAAGAAACCAAGGCTCATCGTGCAAAAATAGGCTAGTAAAAAGTGGTAATCATAAGGGATAAAGGGTGGAATCCACCCAGGTTAAGGCCAAAAATATGACAAAGAAGAGGAAATGAGGCTCATATTCTAAGTCATGGTGGGCCTAAAGGAGGAATTTAGAGGAGTAAAAATGACTACATGGACATGAAGATGGAAAAAAAGGTGTTATACTAGGGTATCCATGACTAGGAAATCTCAACTGCCAAGTGACAATGTGCATAAAGGAGAGTGGCTAAAGTCACATCTTGATAGGGTCTAACCTAAAGCATAACTATGGCACTAGCAGTCAAAATGAAATGAGGATGGCGAAAATGACCTACCCTTATATGTCAGTATGGGGAAACATACCTCAGGCCCATTGTCGTAAGTGGTATCTTCAAAAGGAACACTAATAAAAGTCAACTCGTCATACTCCTACAAAAGGTGACTAGAGAAAAAAATTATAGGAAAAAAGATATCAAACCCAAAAATTAAAAAGGGAATATTCTCTAAGATGCCAAAAAGTGTTATAAAAAGTAGTACATACCTCCTCATTTGGTCATTCTAAATTGGAGAATATATGAGGATAGAACTTCCAAGAATTGTGGTCCAAGGGCAAGGATGAGAAAGACTATAAAATAAATTAGGATCTTCCCAAATAAGGTAAGACGATCTCATCCCTGTGGTCAATTTATGCATGGGTTCCTCATGGACGTGGTCATTTTTAAGAAAAAAAATATTTTTTATTGGAGCAAATCCCCCAGCCACAAGCAAAAATCGAGGAATTTTTGGTTGGAAGGCTCCAGCCACATGGTACTAATGCACTGTGCCTAGATAGATCTAAGAAATGTGTGTTTCAAGGATGTAGTTGGGGTAGATCTAAATTTGTTTGTGTTTCTCCAAAAAAACATTTCCTAGGGTTTTACAGTAAAAATAAAATTTATTATGGTGGTCATGAATGATAAAAATATAATATGTGAGTGCGGGAGAAACCATGGTGGAATGGATGGAGATGGAAAATGTACCCAATGACATGTAGGTCGTAGCTCATCAACCAACAATAGATTACTTGGGGAACTGTGGGTTATTGAAATTCTTCATGGTTCCAAGAATGACCAATGAACCCTTTGTGTTGTCACAAATCATGTAGTGGTGGGATGTGGACACTCAACAATTCATAGCGGGGCATGATTCATTCACTATAGAGATGGAATACATATACTTTCTCAATGGTTTGTCAAGGCGGGGAGCTCCAATCATGTTTTTTGGGGTACAAAGCATGAGTGGAGAAACAATTCAAGGCTATATACAATGATATTGCAGAGAGGTGATGAGCCTCATCATTGGGTAGCTATATGGACCTTAATACACCTCCAATATTATTAAAATAAACTCTTCTCATATTTCCTTACATGTTTTAATTGTATTTTTCTTAATGAGATGAGTAAAAGTAAGATGTATGTCTAATGGTTTAATGAGCATTGATTGCAGGTTTTTGAGCAGGGAAAATTTTAACGATGGAAATTTATTCTAAAGTTTAGAAACATTGGTGAATATTACTAGTCCCTAATATTCAAACCATAAAATGTTTGGAAATATTGCCGTAATAATTTTCAAATTTATAATTAATTTATATATTTTCTACAAAACTTTGGCAATTTTCAAGGTCAAATATTTTTATCCTATAAAATTTAGGCGAATCATTTTTGGAAAAAATTACAGTTAGAAAATCTATATTTTGGAAAAAGCGTGGAAAATTAGCCCATTTGTGAATATTAGCCCCTACAATTTTCCCTGTTTTTCAGAGAAAATCATGGAAATTTTGGCTATTTAAGGGCAGAAACTTGAAAGAGAAAAGGAGGAGAGATTATAGGAGATAGATCCTCCTCATTAAATCCTCACTCATTTGAATATTCCTCAATCAAATCACACTAGCTCGGAGTTGCAAGCAGTCGAGTCATGGAGATCATGGGCAATCGAGCTAATGACAGTTAAGAGTCAATTCGTATTAAGTTTGGGGGCCAAGCCTCCCTATATCTAAGAAAGTTGTTGGAGGCTTCATTTGTATAAATAAGGAGGCCTAGAGACTCATTAGGATTCAAATTTTTTATGTAAGAGCACTAAGCATTTTCAAGTGCAAGCTTTTGGCAAAACATTGTTATGTAACTTTTCTGATATGATAATGAGAATGAGCATTTCCTTGATTCAGGACTAAGTTGACTCAAAGGACTGAAGCTCTTGGGTTAGGTCCCAACCCTAGCAAAAAAGGCTCCTCTTCTTGTACTTGTATGCTTAGGTTATTTCATAGGTTAAATGTTGAATTGGTTTTAGCATTGTTTCATTGCAAGTAGTGGTAAATTTGATTAGTTTGCTTCCATTTGTGCATAGATTTGGTAGTAGCTTAGGGAGGTAAAGAAATACCAAAAAGGTTGATAGCAGGTGGATTTTTCCTCACTCCTCCCTTCAGAGACCATGGTTTGAGGTAAATCTCCTATTCATCTCCAAAAATATAGAATTTTGATTTCTTATGGAATTTAAGGTTTTTTGCTACTTAAGCTAGCATCTTTTCAGCTTTCAAGAATAGGTTTCAGTTGTCATTTCTGATATCTTCAGCTTTTTATTAGATCTCATGGTATTTCACAATATTGTGCAAGTATTTCCATGCATGAACTAGGAAACTAAATAATGAATTTTTTTTTCTTATGTTGACTAGAAATCTTCCTTGTTTGATATGATCTATGGATAAATGCTAGTAATGTATGTATTGGAGGAGTTTCAATAGTGCAAGAAGATCTCATGACATAAACCCTAGCCTAGCCTCATCCATCCATGATCACCAAAAATCACTAAGTCTCTCAACCAATTCATCATTCCATAAGAACAACTTCCCAAGTTTGTTGAGCAAATCCAACCATCTTACAAACTTTGTTTTGAACTCTGAAGAAGTCCTAGCCACCCCCTGCCTTGTTTTTCCCATCATTCACCTTCCCTAAGCCCTATACCACCTTCTAAATAACTCCTATTTCTCTCGGTTGGATCCTGTAGTAATATAGGGGATCCTATAGGAGCATTAGGACATCCTGTAGGATGACTTGTAGTGGCATGTTTGGAGGCCGATTTGTGGAAAACGAATCCAGGAAGATAGGAGATGACCCCTACTTCCCTCCCAAGCCATCTAACCTTTCACCACCATCTCTAACCCACTTGCCACATCACCAATAAGATTTAGCATTCACATTTTCACAAAAGAGGACAAAAAGGAAAAAAAGTTATTGTGTTCATTCATATGCACAGCAATGAAATGTTTGATTATTTCAGATTGCATGCCTAAGGTAGTTAGGATTACAAACATGTTAGCTTAGAATTATTCTGAAACAAGATCTCTAACCAAATAGTTAGAGGAGTGGTGTGTTTAAAGCATTTATTTCAGTCTTTCATTACTGCAGTAGACAATATTTCAATTCTCCCAATTAGGGTAAAATTCCCCTTTCTTCATTGGTAATCAAACTTCTTTTGAATCAATAGAATGTTAGTTTGAGAAACAATAACAGTCCATCACCAGCTCAACAGTGAGAAAGAGTGTACCCATTGCATCTTCTTGTGTATACAACACTATCAACTCTAAGTTTGTATGAAACCCAGGTTGATAAAGTAAAGTTGGTAGCCCCAGGAGTTTCATCATTCTTGTTGCAATATTGGTGCTCATCACTTTTTGGCATTGTTGCCGGGGAGGTGTCAGAGTAAGATGTAATTTATGGTTTCTTTCTTCCATTTCTTATCTCTTTCATTCTTTTATTAGCTTCATTTATGCAAGAGTAATTGTAAATTGGTTTGCTTTCCTTACCATTCTGCAAATAAGATTTCATTTAGCAGTTAGTTTCCATTCGGCTTGTTATTTCAATTCTACAATTCGTCTTGAAGCTTGAAAAGTAAAATAAAATAAAAACAATTCTTTCATGCCTCATAGGAATAGGGATAACTTAGGGAAATTTCTACCAAATACGCCCACCACTTCCAATAGCCAACCTTCCCTCTTCTTTGGTGGCTGTAAACTAGAGGACCCCTTGGGTGAGAAACCATAGATGTTTTAAGAGGCTACATGGGGAGAAGAAGAAGGAGAACCCATTCCAACTGACCTAATTAATGAAAACTGAAATGACAAAGGAGATAGAGAAAGAATTGAGGGTGCTTTTCCCATTAGAGAAACCAATGGGGATGCCAAGATGAAAAACATAAGCCCCTCTTCTCTTCCTCACTTCCATGGCCTGACCTCAAAAGATTTAGATACTTTCTTGTTTGATTTCATTGTCATATACAGAACTTATTATTACACCATTGAAGATCAGAAGTTGAAATTATTCTCATCCACTCTCAAGGATGCATCTCCATGCTGCTTCATGGGTTTCCTGGGGATAGCATCACAACCTGGGCTCAGATGCAGCAAGCCTTCAACAATAATTATCAGGACTACTACAAGTCCAAAGAAACTAAAGAGGAAATTTTTAGAATGACCTTGGGATATGATGAATCCTTAGAGGATTATGAGGAAAAACTCCAGCTAGTTACAAAAGGGACAGGTACACACTTAATCCTGATTCACTGGAGCTAGTCCTACTCAAGGGGTTACGGAAGACCTTTTAGATACCCTAAACCTGCTAGCAGGAGGGGACATTTACTAGCTACCCTATGATGATATCAAGATTATATTTAAGAACCATTATAAGGAAGCTAGGAAAAAGGGTGGGGGTAGTCAACCAATGGCCAGCTCATCCTCTTCCAACACATCCATAAAAGGTGAAATTGGAAATATGTTGGAAGATTTCAAGAGTGAAATGCTACAAACTCTCTCCCTATAGATGGACACTATGCACATCAAGAGAAAGTAGGAGGAAGCAAAGAGAGAATTAGCCATATTCTACCTGGATGCACAAGGAGGCACCTTAGGAATGAATGTTCATTAAACCTTATAGAAATATGCTTGGCCTGTGAAGAAAACCACTTCAGAAACAAGTGGCCTTCTCTATCTGGACTAAAATTTGTGTATCAGGGAATAGAAGGGGTGACTGAATAACTATGCTACATAAATCAAAGCAGACCTCATGGGCCTCGATCATACCAGGAGGGAATGCAAGGGTCATCCTATGCATATTACAACCCTAACCAAAGCACATCCATTCCCTCTTGGGGCCCCCCTGCTCATCCCTCCTGGTCTACACCTTTTCCTTGGTATTTTGCACCTCAGTACCATTCAGAGTCATCCAACCAATCATTTCTACCATATAATCCTCCAAAGCCTCAGTGGAATGCACAACCCCAGGAGTGGAGGCCCCCATACAACAATGCTCCAGCTTTATTTCCTTTATTGGCATTATGATACAGGTGTTGTCCTTAATGGCAACTCACTCACATGACAGTTCACTGTGCAGTAGGTCAACAACAAAGGATTATAGATCAGACTCCAAAGAATGAAGAGAGAGAGGTATATGATGGTTCACTTTATTCAAGAAGCATATACACGCGGGTTAACAGAACAAAAGGAGCGTATAGTGTATACACACACTTTCATAAGAGGAAAAGCATGTACATGTTGGAAAACCAAGTTTTTGGTCCAAGGTATTGATCCAAGGTATTTGGTCTGAGGTATTTGATCCAAGGTATTGACCCTAGGTATTTGGTCCAAGGTATTGAGAAATGCCTAAGAGTATATAAGGAGGAGAAGATAATTAGGCCAAGTGTGCTATAAATAAAATTCTAAGCAATACTTCTATCTGAAGTATATTTTATGTTGCAGGGTTGTGCTTGGGACTGGATCTGAAATATTTATGTGCACCTTGATTTCAATGTTGTATCGGGATCATGAGACATGAAATAACTTATTCTTGAATGATTTGATATTCATTGAGACTAGATTTAATGTTTTGCACCTGTTTTATTTAAGATCTGGGTTTGTTTGAAGTCTGGAATTGTAGCAAAGTTCTAAGTCAATATTTGTAGATCTGTACACAAGTTCGTCTTAGCCAAAGAGCGTATACATGCATACTTCTTAGGTTTGAATGTAAAAATGAATACATAAGGAGGATGCCATTTGATTAATTGATTGTATAAGTGAGAAGAAGTGATCTCTATCCCTGCCTGTGTAAAGCTCTGAAAGTTGATAGTAGATATTCAGTATATTGATAGTTAGTATAGACTTGATTCAAAATTTTATGTTTGCAGTAGTTTTGAAGGTATACACAGGTGAAATTAATGGAAGTAGTGTATACACGCAGTTTGGGTGCATCCAAGTAGCGTATACATTCTAATGCATGATTTTTGAGGTTACAACTTGTTCTGAATGATGATGTAGGGTTTTGGGTTCAATACAGTGTTCTGGTGTTAGTGATTTGATTGTTCAGATTAACTGAATATTGGTTGATGCAGTTTAAGTTTAAAAGCTTTGATGGGTCCAGTGTGAAAATTTGATGAAACGTGGCCTTCAAATTGTGGTGTTGTGATCCAGGAGTATCTAGTCTGAAAATTCATGAAACGTGGTCCCTGGAAGAGTGGATTTTTCTGTAGGCTAGAACCTACATACTAGTAAGCATATTGGCTAGTACAAGAGCTAGGGGGTTGTAGCTCCCTTCCAATAGAAGTTGGAGAACAAGAGAAGGTTGTAACCTTCTGTAGGTAGAAGCCTGCATATTGGTATGAGTCTGCACCAGTACAAGATTGTAAACATATTTTCTTATTATTAAAATAAGACAGAGACGATGGTAGCAGGTGGTTTTTACCCACATTGGGTTTCCATCTTAAATATTGGTGTTTATGTGTGTTTCTTATGTGTGATGCACTATTTTTCTTTTACTACATTGTCTAATAAATCTTTGATATACTTGTTTAAGCTCAACACATGATAAATTGTCTAAATATCAAGTTCTCTGCATATACGCTGGTTTCATTAAGCACAGTCGCATGTACACACTAGTTCACTTCACTGAAGTAGCGTATATAAATATGTTTGGGAAATAAAATTATTGATCTGATAATACTGATTCATCCCCCTCTCAGTATTATTTCCAACAATTGGTATCAGAGCAGGTCCTTCAGAAGAAGCTTGATCGCTTGAAGGGAGATCCATCAACATGAATAATCAAGAACGCATGGGATCCATCAAACCACCAATCTTCAATGCGAGAAACTTTGTTTATTGGAAAATAAGAACCACAACCTATCTACTATCGTTTGGAACGGATGTCTGGGAAATTGTGGAAGGAGGATATACATTTCCAGCAACAATTCCTATAGATGCAGTAGGTAAAAAGCAATATGAAATCAATGCCAAAGTTGTCAATACTTTATTGGGAAGTCTATCACAATCAGAGTTTGTCAAAGTCATGCAGCTCAAATCAGCCAAAATGATATGGGACAAAATCATTTTGAGCTAGGAAGGAGATTCTCAGGTAAAATGTGCTAAGCTTCAAACTCTCAGAATTCAGTATGAACTCTTAAGATGCATAGTGATGAAAGTATAACTAGTCACTTCTTACATATAGATGAGGTTTCTAATTGTATGAAGAATCTAGATGAAGAAATAAAGGAATTTACCTTAGTTGAGAAAGTTTTGAGATCCTTGTCTGCTAAATTTGAATCCAAAGTGTCTACCATAGAATAAAAGTAGGATCTGCAAAATATCACTATGACACAGCTTCATAGAATCTTAATTACCTTTGAGATGAGAAAAGGATGACCATCAGATATGAGAGAAGCCACATTTAAATCTTCAACAAAAGGAAATGAAGAACACAATGAATCAGAACATATTTCAGAAGAAGAAGATGAGGTAAACTTTATCAAAAAGCTTCAACGGGGTTCTAGAAGGTTTAGAGGTAAGCTACCCTTCAAATGCTTTTCTTGTGGCAGAGTCGATCATTATGCTGCCATATGTCCTCATAAAGATAAATATGAAAAAAGAAGGGAATATGCAAAAGGGAATAGAAAACAAGTTGTGAATAAAAGGAGTTACTATACTCATGAAGATAGCGATGGTTTATCTAATAGTGATGAAGATGAAACTGGACAAGATTATATACTTCTCATGAATTATGACAATGATAATTTTTGGGATGCTTTAGAAGAGGAAAACCTTCATGAAGAAATATCTAAACTCAAAATCTGCTTAGAAGAAAAGAATATGATTATAGATACCTTGACATACCAACTTGCTGAAAAGGAAAAACACAATGAAAAACTAGAATGTGAAGTTGTGGGTCTAAGAAAGGATCTCGAGAAAATGAAATCTCTCAATCTTAGATTTGCTAAAGGATCATAAACTTTAAATGAAATTATCAAAGCTCAACGTTCTCCTCTGATAAAGATAGGTCTTGGCTATACTAAAGAAGCATCTCAATTACTGAAGTTGTCAACCTCCACCAAAAGCTATCTTGATGCAGCAAAGACAAGTGAATAGTATGACAATCATTAGCAAAGGCATAAAGAAGATCACCAGGAAAATCATACTCAATTTTCTCCAAAGATGAATATCAATAGAAAAAACAATCACCAGGTTAATAGATTCGATAGTCGCAGGAATTTCTTTAATGGGCAATGTTTTTCATGTCATAATTTTGGGCACAATTTTTCTCAATGCATTGCTTACAAAACCATCATGACTAGAAAAGCACAAAATCAAAGGAATGTAACAAGAATCAAGAGAAGTTCCTATAATAACTTTTCTCCTCCTGAAAATGAAATAGAATACTCAATCTATAACATCTTTGGTCATGAAGAATCTGAATGTAGGAGCAAATTTTAGCAAACATCTCAAAAGGAGAAAATGCCATTAAATCCCAAGATATGGAGAAGGAAAGAATCTCAAACCGAAAGATGTGGTATATCCTTGTATGCAGAAGGACAAGAAAATCATTGGTACATCAACAGTGGATGCTCAAAACACATGACATGTGACAAAGAAAAACTTCACTCATATAATGCCTTAAAAAAGGAAAAGAATGTCTCATCTCTATTTTCTTGAAAGAAAAGGTTAAAGCTGGAAATGTTATGTATGTAGACGATTTAAAGCATAACCTATTGAGTGTCAATCAAATGTGTGGTCAAGGAAATGAAGTGGTGTTTTGATTAAACGAATGTGTTTTTTGTGAGCTTGATAAAGGAGAGACCATGATCAAAGGTACAAGAACTCCAAACAACTTATACATACTAAAGGGAGGACAAAAACAATGCTATCTAAGCAAAAATCATGAAAACTAGTTGTGGCATAGAAGATTGGGACATCTAAGCTTTTCTCATATAAGAAAAGCATGCATACTCAAGGTTGTTCATGATCTTCCAGATATTAGCATCCTAGAAAATACAATATGTAAACCATGCCAAATTGGTAAGCAAACCATAGTTCACTTCATGGAAAAAGAAGGGTCAGCTAGTAAGCCTCTTGAACTTGTCCATACTGATCTATATGGACCATCAAGGAAAAAGTCACCTTGCGGAGAATAATATTTTATTTTGTTCATTGATAATTTTTCCATAATGTGTTGGATAGGTCTTCTAAAGCATAAATATGAAGCATTTGAAAATTTCCAAGCCTTCAAAGCTTTGGTTGAAAATGAATATGATCGAAAAATCAAATGTCTCAGATCTGATCGAGGAGGGGAATTTACTTCGGATGAATTCTTTAACTTTTGTGAACAACATGGAATAAAAAGGCAATTCTCCACCACAAGGATTCCTCAGCAAAATGGTGTGGTAGAAAGAATGAACGGATCAGTTCAACAAATGGCTCGAGCTATGCTAGATGAATCTGGAACTCCTACAACCTTCTAGTGTAAAGCAGAATTCGCTACCGTAACTATTCTCAACAAAGAAAATGTTCGGGTAACTGGCACTCAAACACCACATGAACTTTGGTATGGCAAGACTCCTACTATAAAATACTTTAAAGTTTTTGGAACAATTTTTTTATCAAAAGGACTGATGAAAACCTTGGTAAGTTTGAACTTATAGCAGATCAAGGTATTATTCTTGCTTATTCCTCCAGAAGTAAAGGATATAAATGTCATAGCAAAAGAGTTGGGAAAATTGTTGAAAGCATTGATGTTGTAGTTGATGAAGCATGCAAAAATCCAAAACAGATAAAATCAATACAAGATTATGACAATGAAGAAGATGGGGATTATTTTTCCACATCAAATCAAAATTATATTGAAGAAGAAAATAATGAAGCACTAGAAGAAGAGATAATGGTATAAGAAAAGACTCTGTCTAGGTATGTTTAGAAAAATCATCCAGAAACTCAAATTTTAGGGGAAAAAGAGGAAGGTGTATAGACAAGAAGAACTATTACAGGGACCTCAAGCTATCTAGCATTATTATCTTCCATCGAACCTCAAAATGTAAATGAAGCATGAAAAGATGAATGTTGGGTAAAGGCCATGGATGAAGAACTTTCCTAGACCTCATGATAAACATATTATAGGAACTACATGGATATTCAAAAACAAGTTGAATGAAAATGGAGAAGTCATTAGAAACAAGGCTAGACTTGTTTGTAAAGGATATGCTCAACGAGAAGGTATAGATTTTGAAGAAACCTTTGCACTTGTTGCCAGACTTGAAGCCATAAGGATGTTTCTTGCTCTTTCTAGCTTTCAGAAATTCAAAGTATACCAAATGGATGTAAAATCATCCTTCCTTAATGGAGATTTAGAAGAATAAGTTTATATTGAACAACCAGAAGGATTCATTCTTGGAAATGATGCAAAACTTGTATGCAGACTCAAAAAGGTTCTCTATGGTCTGAAATAGGCTCTAGAGGCCTAGTAGTACCGCCTTGACAAATATCTACACTAACAAGGTTTTACAAATGGTTCAACAGATAGCAATCTATATACAAAGATTGAAACTGATAAATAGCTAATTATTATTGTTTATGTTGATGATATCATTTTTGGTAGCAATGAAGAATCCATGAGTCAGAATTTTTCTTCAGTAATGCAACAAGAATTTGAAATGTCCTTGTTTGGTGAACTTACCTCTTTTCTTGGTCTACAAGTTCAACAAAATAAAGATGGTATTTTTCTGTCACAAACCAAATATCTCAAACAAATCTTAAAAAGGTACAGAATGGAATATTATAAACCTATATTTACCCCAACAGTAACAGGATGTAGTCTCAGCTCAAATGATGAATCAACAGCAGTACATCAACCAACTTATAGATCCATGATTGGTAGTCTGCTTTATCTAACAGGTACCTAACCTGACATCATGCATGCAACAGGAATAGTTGGAAGATTCCAAGCAAATCCAAAGGAATCACACCTTCAGGCAGCCCAAAGAATTTTCAAATATCTTCAAGGAACTCAGGACTTTAATTTATGGTACCTTAGAGATGCTGATCTTACTCTTCATGCATATACAAATGTAAATTGGGCAGGAAGTGTTGATGATTGAAAAATCACTAGTGGTGGTGCATTCTATATAGGTTCTAGGTTAGTGTCTTGGTTCAGCAAGAAACAAAGTTCAATTTCTTTATCTACAGCTAAAGTAGAATCTGTGGTTGTTGCATCTTGCTACACACAACTACTTTGGATGATGCAAACTTTGCAAGACATTCAGATTACATGTACTCCACCTATCTCCATTCTATGTGATAACACAAGTTCCATCAGTATTTCAAAGAATCTAGTAATGCACTCCAAGACCAAGCACATACCCACCAAGTGAACAAGTGCTTGAACAAAAGGTCAAATTGGAGTATATTCCCTCCAAAGAACAAGTTGCTAATATATTCACTAAACCACTGCCCAGAGAAACACTTGAATATCTCAAACAAAAACTGGGAGTAGTTGTTGCATCATCCTACTGTTAAAATCCAATTTTTCAGAGAAAGGTTATTATATGTGTGTTTGATGAAGTATAGTCGCATACACACGCGTGTTTTTGTAGGTCAAGGAGTGTATATGTTTTTAAAATAGGAAAAACAATGGTGTAGGCTCTGATATGGGTGCTCTATCTGATATTGATGATTACCGTCCATCGAAATGCTTTGTTCATTAATTTTTATCTAACTGATAAAGATGCCTTGATAATTTACTTGTTAACAATGCACAGGTAGCATGGGTTCAGGGGGAGCATTAGCCTTCATGTACATTCAGCATTGTTGGCATTATGGTTGTTGAGTCGAGCTATGGCTTCAGATATTTATACCATTTGTTGCTTAAGTCATGTAAAAAGTCTAGGGTGTGATATGTCTTCTCATACATTTGAATGAGTCCTCTTTGACAAATGATGTAATTTGTATCCCCACTTTGCATGGGATGGATGATGTAATATTTATTATTTCTGTCATGTATAAACTGGTATATCCCCACATGGTTGGGAGATGGATGTATGTATGAGTCATTGGTGATAGGAAGGTCATACTCACTTAGTTGAGTTATAGAGTCATGTTATTTTGGAAAATATTTTTGCAGACTCTTCATGTGCTCAGGGAGAGCATGGATGTTTTTAGTGCATCTCAGCATGTACAAAGGGGAGCTCCATCAGAGAATTCAGCATGTACTTAGGGGGAGCAAGGACAACATAATGTATTTCAATGGGAGAGAATATCTTGGTCCACCCTTTGCCCTTGATGTCAAAGGGGGAGTGTGTCTTGGTGTTCTTGTTGCCATCAAGTTCAAAGGGGGAGATTGTTGGCATTATGATATAGGCGTTGTTCTTGATGGCAACTCACTCAGATGACAGTTCACTATGCAGCGGGTCAACAACAAAGGATTGTAGATTAGACTCCAAATAATGAAGAAATAGAGGTATACACTGGTTCACTTTATCCAAGAAGCATATACACGTGGTTTAACAGATCAAAAGGAGCGTATAACGTATACACATACTTTCACATGAGGGAAAGCACATACATGTTGGAAAACCAAGTTTTTGGTCCAAGGTATTGATCCAAGGTTGTTCCAAGGTATTGACACTAGGTATTTGGTCCAAGGTATTGGTCCTAAGTGATTTTGGTCCAAGGTATTGAGAAATTCCTAAGAGTATATAAGGAGGATAATATCATTATGCCAAGTGTGCAAGCATTAAGATTCTAAGGAATACTACTATCTGAAGTATATTTTATTTTGCAGGGTTGTGCTTGGGACTGGATCTAAAATATTTATGTGCACCTTGAGTTCAATGTCGAATCAGGATCATGAGACATGAAATAACTTATTCTTGAATGCTATGATATTGGTTGAGACTAGATTTGATGTTTTGTGCTTGTTTTACTCAAGATCTGGGTTTGTCTGAAGTAAGGAATTGCAACAAAGTTCTAAGTCAATATTTGCAGATCTGTACACAGGTTTGTCTAGGCCAAAGAGCATATACACACAGTCTTCTTAGATCTGAATGTAAAACATAATACATAAGGAGGATGGAATTTGATTGATTGATTGTATAAGTGAGAAGAAGTGATCTCTGTCCCTGCCTATGTAAAGCTCTAAAAGTACTTGACAGTAGATATTCAGTATATTGATAGTTGGTACAAAATAGATTCAAAAGTTTATGTTTGTAGTAGTTTTGAAGGTATACATAAGTGCAATTAATGGAAGTAGTGTATTCACACAGTTTGGGTGCATCCAAGTAGTGTATAGAATCTAATGCATGATTTTTGAGGTTACATTTAGTTTTGAATGATGATGCAGAGTTCTGGGTTCAGTACAGTGTTCTAGTGTTAGTGATTTAATTGTTTAGATTAACTTAATATTGGTTGATGCAATTTAAGTTTAAAAGCTTTGATGGGTCTAGTGTGAAAATTTTATGAAATGTGGCCTTCAGATTGTGGTGTTGTGATCCAGGAGTATCTAGTCTAAAAATTCATGAAACGTGGTCCCTGGTGGAAGAGTGGAGTTTTCTGTAGGCTGGCACCTACGTACTAGTAAACATATTGTCTAGTACAAGAGCTAAGGGGTTGTAACTCCCTTCCAGTAGAATCTAGAGAATGAGAGAAGGTTGTAACCTTCTACATGTAGAAGCTTGTGTACTAGTATGAGTCTGCACTAGTACAAGATTGTAAACATATTTTCTTATTATTAAAAGAAGATAGAGATGAGAGCAGCAGGTGATTTTTACCCACATTGGGTTTCCACCTTAAATCTTGGTGTTCATGTGTGTTGCTTATGTGTGATGCTTTATTCTGCTTTTACTGTACTATCTAATATATCCTTGATACACTGGTTTAAGCTCAACACATGATGAATTGTCTAAATAACAAGTTCTCTGCATATACGTTGGTTTCATTAAGCATAGTTGCATGTACACACTAGTTCACTTCACTGAAGTAGCATATATAAATATGTTTGGGAAATAAAATTATTGATCTAATAATATTGATTCACCCCCCTCTCAGTATTATTTCCAAAATCCGTCACCTCCTACTCTACAACAAATTTTACACCCTGCTCCACCTAAAAAACCTTAGATGCCAACCCACCCAAATCCGAACCTAAACAATAGACAAGCACAACAAGTATATAGTGGAGAGAAATCCTACCCGACTTATGCTGTGGAAATTAAGGAAATCAACTTAAGGTCTAGGATAGTACTCCCAGACAACCAACCTCCACCTCCACCTAGGGAGAGTGAGGAGGAAAGAGAGGAAAGTATGCCTAGAGTGAATCCACCACCCTTTCCTAAAATATTAACTTATCCAGTCTAGCCTACCCCAGAAGAGAATGAACTTTTAGGTGAATTGAAAAATATATGTGTCAAAATTCCACTTCTCCAATCCATTAAGAATGTACCTATTTACAACAAACTGATTAAAGGAAAGTGTTTCAAACATCCAGGGAGGTGAAAAAGAGACACCCCTACCATTAATGTCATTGGACAATTGTCTGACTTAATGTTGGGGCAGGTAACTTTACCAAAGTAGTTAGACCCTAGAAGCCCTATAGTATATGTGCACATCAATGGCACCGTTGTCCCACACACCTTGATTGATCTTTAGGTTTCCATTAATGTAATGACTAAGGACACCATGCTCAAGCTAAATCTCCAGGGTTCATTAAGAAAGACCACAATAGTCTTGCAACTTGTAGACCATTCCACAGTAGTCCTTGAGGGGATTGTTGAGGATGTAATGGTCTCCATTGACTCCTGGGAGTACCTTGTATACTTCCTAGTTCTCCAACCTAAGGCGAAGCTTAATGGTTATCCTCTCATACTTGGGAGGCATTGGTTAGCCACTGTCGATGCCTACATCAGATGCAAGGCTAGAAATATGACTATAAAATGGGAATTTGTCTAAGAAATTGGTTTTGTACCTTCCTGCTCAACCATATTTAGAACATGATACCTTTATGGCTAGAAGAGGAGGAAGAAGATGAAGTATACTCAGCCCAACTCTATACCCTAGAAACTGCCATGGGAGGAGGATAGCCAAATGAAGATGATTTGATTGAATATATACTCCAAAATCCAACTCCCAACACTTTGTCCTTAGAGGAAGTAGTAAAGGAAACCAAGAGAAACCATCAGATTGATCTATCCTTAGCTGATTCAAACCCTACTTGTTCAAGACAATAGAATTTGGCCCCAAAAGAACAAAATCAACCCCTCTCTTTCCGTACAACAAGAAGAAGAGTTGTGCAACATTCTAAGGGAACATCTGGAAGCCTTTTCTTGGGGTTACAAAGAAATGAATGGAGTGTACCCCTCGATGTGTACCCACCACATTTATATCAAAGAAGGTTGCAAACTAGTCTGGAAAATGAATCGAAATCTCAAGAATATAGTCAAAGAAGAACTGCAAAAGCTTCTAGATGCAGGATTCACTTACCCTATCTTGGACAGTGAGTGGGTTTCTCCTTTGGTGTTGGTTCCAAAGAAAAATGGGAAGTGGAGGATTTTTGTTGATTACAAAGAGTTAAACAAAGAAACAAAGAAGGACCATTTCCCTCTACCTTTCATTGGCCAAGTGTTAGATGGCCTGGCAGGGAAAAAGTTTTTCTCTTTCTTAGATGGGTTTAGCAGGTACAATCAAATCCAGATTAGCCCTAAGGACCAGGATAAAAACACCTTCACCTATCCTTGGGGTACTTTCGCTTATAGGGTCCTTCCTTTTGGCTTATGTTATGCCTCTGCCACTTTCTAGAGGGTAGTACTGAGTATCTTTGCTGAGCCAGTCCACGATGCAGTGGAAATTTATATGGATGATTTTACACCCTATGGGTGTGTGCTAGCTTGTATGGGCCTGACCCAGGTTCAGAGGTGATTTAGCCAAGAAAATCTCAGTACTACTGGCCCTTTCAGTAACATTCTGCGGAGTGTTGACTGAGGTCTCACCCGAAGTAGCATGGGAGGGTGCTAGAACCAGGTTTCTACACCCTGGGGATGTCTGATGAGATTTTGTAGGTTCATGATCTAACCCGTCACTACGTGCACTTGTTATCCCTTCACAACCTACGATGTTGCTTCCACACAACTCTACTCGGGGCGCAACCCATATAATACCCAAGTCCCTATCTATTTAATCTGTTATTATCTAATTACTTAACTTGTTCATGTAAGACAAATTTTTATCACAACATATTCAACAATCATATCAATGCGCGTGATAAATAAAATAGTATAAACGTAAAGAAGGAAATGCACAGCAGATACACAGAAATAGGAATCAACTTCTCTTTATTAATCTTCAATCTGGATTACATACTCGACACTGCCTTGTGCACTCAGCTGCAGGGCTCTGTACATTCAGCTGCGAACTCTAGTAGGCCTCTGCACACTCAGTTGCAGAGCCTCTTCCTACTACTGCGACCCAATACACATAGGATCCTACTCTAAGCTTGAACCATTCATATTCTTTCTCTCTTATTCCCTCACTATATTTACACTTAGAGCCTCGCTCTTATTTATACAATCCCATGGTCTGTGGACCATGGGTAGGCCATCATGACTTTACATTACATTACATTACTTTAGGGCGGACAACCCTATGACTTAACCTATACTTTGCGCTTCGCACCCGAAATTCATAAAGTCTTACAAAGACTTTGACCAAAACTTACGCTTTGAGCCCCAATCCATGTTGTGGGGGTATTCCATGCCCAACAGGCCCCCAACACAATCATCATGACTCGTCCCAAGTCACTTCTGCTCATGTAGAAATTTTGGCATGGAGCCCCTCCAACTGGTCGTGTACTGCTCGGAGGTCTGTAGAGCACTGCTCTACAGTTTATTGGACCTTCTGCATTATTGCTTCTAAATCATCCGTGTTTGAATCATGTCCTTTTTTTTATACCAACTTCTGGTGCATGTGTTTATAGTCCGGTACCCTTGTCCAGCTCCTCGGGTCGTGAAGACTATGCTGCAGTCAGTTAGTCAAAGAGACGACCAAACTGTGTAGGGTTTCAAGTGGCTGTCATTTATCTTGCCTGGAAAGGGTTCTCCATTGAGTTTTATTAGCTGGATCGTGCCTCCGTTTGTGACCTCCTTTACCACATATGGTCCCAGCCAGTGCATTCTGAATTTTCCCGGAAATGTTTCAAACTTACTGTCATACAGTAATACTAAGTCATTTACCTTGAAGCTGCACAACTTGATACGGCGGTCGTGCCAGGCCTTTTCATGCTGCTTTTGTACCTGCTGATGAAATCTGGCCAGATACCATTCTTCCTCAAGTTCTTCTAATTGCACAAGCTTTTCTTCCAGAGCTTCATGGTCCGTCATGCTTGTGGGCACTGCTATTCACAGACTAGGTACGATGTATTCCATTGGCATGACAACTTTCATGCCATAGACCAACTAGAAAGGTATCTGTCCCATCAGTTTCTTGCACATTGTCCTTTATGCCCATAACACAATAGGTATGCGCACGTCCCAGTCGTTTCGCTACACGTTACATACTTTGGTCAGTGCAGTATCCAATATTTTATTGAATGTCTCTACTGTCCCATTGGCCAATGGGTGGTACAGTGTACTTTTCTGATGATACACCTGGAACTCTTATGTGAGTGTGCTAATGGTTTCATTCAAGAAATGTGTTCTGCGATCACTCATTAATATTTTCAGATAGCCAAATCGTGTCAACACATTTTTGAACAAAAACTTTACAGTTGCGGCAGTCATGCAGTCCTTGACCGCTGTGCTTCTGCCCATTGTACTCCATCACGGTGATGATGTAGCACACACCCATTTTTCCCTAAGTTTTGATCAAGTCCACAAAGTCGATTGCCCATTTCTCAAACGACTGTAGTGACAGTTGGGGATTTAGTGGCATCTCGTCCCTTTGTGATGGTTTTCCTGTCCATTGACATATATCGCAGGCCTTACAGTGCACTTTCGAATCTTGGTGCAGGGTCAACCACCATAACCCTGCACATAGAATCTTCTATGCAGTTGCACATCCTACATAGTGTCCCCCTACAGCACCCCCATGTGCTTCCGTGAGGATCTGACCTCGTTCAAATTTAAGTACGTATCTTCAAAATATCTCATCGTTGCACATCTTGTAGAGGTGCCCCACGATGACAAAAAATCCACTACGCAGACCACCAATTCCTTGTTTTGTTGGATTGAGTATTCCTTCCGCACAATCCCTATTGTTAGAAAATGGATTCTATTTTCAAAGTGTCCATCCGAGAGGCACACTGTAAATAGTTGTGCATCAAGTAGTCCCTCCTCCAAATTTGTTGGTTCCTCACCTATATCAATTCGTGACAAGTGGTCTGGTCCTGTATTTAAGCGTCCTAGCTTGACTATGACCTTAAAATCATATTCTTGAAACATTAGAAGCCATCTTCATATTTCCCCCCCAACACAAGCTTGTTCACCAGGTATTTCAATGCGGAATGGTTGGTATACATCTTGAAATGTCCTCCAAGTAAATAGTGTCAGTATTTTTGGAGCGTGTACACCATTGTCAACCCCTTGCACTTGGTGGTAGAGTAGTTCTTTTCTGCTTTGGACAATCTTCGACTCGTGAATGCGATCAGGTGATCCACACCCTCTGTGCCCTCTTGTGTTAGTACACCTCCCAACCCGACACACAACGCATCCACATGTACATGAAATTCCACATCCCATTTCAGGAAGACCAAGATTGGAGCAGAGGCCAGTTTCCCCTTTAGGACATCCAAACTCTTCATGCAATCATCATTCCAACAGTATGTAACATCTTTTTTCAATAGTTTTTCCATCGGTGCAATTATTTGGGCCTAACTTTTGATGAACTTCCTATAGTATCCAGTGTGTCCCAAGGTAGCACACAATTGTTTAATACTTCACAGTGCTTCCAAATTTAGGATAACAACAATCTTCACAAGGTCCACCATCAAACATTGTTTGCAGACTACATGTCCCAGTAGGTTTCCAAAGGGAACAAGGAATGTGCACTTCTAAAGGTTCAACACAATCTGGTGTTAACAGAAAGTATCCAGCATCAAGTGTAAGCTTGCTGCATGGTGCTTAACTAATCCAAAGACAGTCCAATCATCCAGATAGACCTCCAAGAACTTGTGGATGTATTCTTTGAACACAGCCACCACAATGCGCGAAAATATAGCTACCGCATTCTTTAGTCCAAATGACATAACAGTGTATTGAAAGCAGCCCCATTCTATTGTGAAGGTCATTTTGCTCCTATCTTTTGGCACAACCTTGATCTGATGGTACCCTGAGAATCCATCCGTGAACGAGTATGCTTCCTGACCACCAACGTTCTCCAGTACTTCATTTATGAATGGTGTTGGGAATGGATCATGTACACATGCATCGTTCAAATTCCTGAGGCCTACACATATTCTTATTTCACCCTTCTATTTTTTCTCTTGTACAACCATAGGACTCACCCAGTCAGATTCTTCCACTGGTTCAATAATTCTGGCTGCGAGCATTTTGTCTAATTTGTCATAGACCTTTTCTTTGTACTTTGGATTCAAGTGATATGGCCACTGCTTAACTGGCTTTGCGTTGAGTTTCAAGGTGATTGTCATCATCCCTAAATCACCAATGATCCCTTTTAAGTCCGTAATTTTAGTGAAGAACAAGTCTTGGTATTCGCAGAGTAACTCAGTGACTTTATCGACCATGGCATCATCCCAATAGTCCCCAAGCATTGCGTACTTCGGCTCTGCCTCCGTTCGTTGACCTGCTTCGTCTTTAGTGGCGCGGTGATGACAGGGTCTTCAAGTAATGGTCTGTGGATCTCATGGCAGCCTTCCATTTCTGAAATGTTAAGGTTTCATGGGTCCTCATCATCCTCCTCAAAATTCACGTTATAACACTCTAGTGCACTGCTTAACTTTGTTGCCCATTCTGGCTTAATTACTCCCATTAACTCCTATGGTATTTTGAAGATAGTGGCTTTTACTACTTGTAGCACATCGTCAACAGTATCTAACCAATGATCCTTGAATGTGAACGTTAACAAAAATCCCTTGCATAAGACATCTCATTCACCTATACCATGGCAGAGCTCTATCTCAGTATAACAATTCATGGGTATGACATCCAAGGAGTGGTAGAATAAATGTACCCATTCAGGCTATCGCTCTTCTCCGTAGACCTTGGTCCATTTCACGAGGTGCATGCACGGATCTCCTCATTCGTCATATTTGTCTACTATCCATATTTTTGGTTTCCCAAATCGTAGGCACATCATTCTTCTATAGCTGCACCAGTCCTTCAAATTTCCTTGATGCGTACCCCACCATCGTGCAGGTGTTGCGGATAGTACCCACTTCAGCACATCGAACCACTATTGTTCTAGTACTACTTTTTCAAATTTGCTCAGAAATTCATCCACCGCTGACAATGCATCATATGTTAGTAGCTCTCTTGCCTTTGTTGTCATGTAACATAGTGATCTAGTCATCATGTTGCAATTCAACATTGTTACTTCGTGCAACTGATTCTACCATCGCTCTATCTCTTCATCCAAATTCGAAGCGCAGGAGCTTTTGCACTCCCATGAAATCCTTCCATCTACAGTTGGATTCACCCAATATTCTTCTCACGTAGTTATCTTGTAAATACAATCGAGATCGTCATCACTATCATCATCGCACATCGGTTCAGTGTATCGCACTCCTTCGGCTGGATCTAGTGGTACTACTACGCGTAGTGACTTTTTCTCAAAGATCATTTTGTGATTTTTTAGATTTATGACTCTGTTCATAGTTGTGGCCCAGTCTATTCTTAGTAGCATGGGATAGGTATTATTGTCATCAACAATCTCTATCACTTCAAAATCTACCTACGCGCTCGCACCTTCAATATCGACTGTTACCCCTTGCAATCTTCCCATGGGCAAAATCTTCTATTGGTTCGCCATTCGTAACTGAATAGGAGACCACTATAGCGTGGGTCTGACCATGTGTTCCCATGTTTTATTTGGTAGTACATTTGCGTCTGAACCCAGATCCAGGATTAACTAATCCATTTCATACTCACCAATTTGCGCAGTCAACCTCATTTCCCTTCTTGTGCGTAATGCATGCTTTCCCAATTTCCAGACCACGCTTGGTTCTCTTGACCCTATGCACCTAGTGATAATTTCTTGTAGTCCTTTGACTACCGTGTTGTCATGTAATAGTTTCATGCATGTCTCCAGAAAGGTAGTGAGCATTGAAGGATCCATCCCTGGTTCTAGTTGATCCTTACTACTTGAAGTGGAGGCCTCCATGAAGCTCTTCTTAGCTTCCATGAATGTCTCCTTCGCATGTTCTAAATCAAATTCAGGTTCCTTTGTAGGAGCCTTACAAACTCACACACTTTCTTCTAGCTGCTTCCCCTTATCATCTCCCATGGTCATACCACTCCTGAGAATCATGTTTACATTTGGGTCTTCTTCGTGCGGCTTAGACCTCATCATCTGTAAATTCTGAGTTGGAGGGTGCTAGAGTACCCCTTTTTTGCACATCCTTGCTATCAGTGAAGGGTAGTCTTCTACCTCATTATCAAACTGAGTATAGTGCCTACATGATATTCTTGTCGAGTTTGTACAATCATGGGAATACTGCCCTGGCCCTCCTGAATTGTAACGAATTAGTTGTCCACAACCCCTCCCTGGTCCCACTCCACCTCAACCTCGACCGTGCCCCTGAAATCTAGCGTGCGCCATCCCTGCATTGGGGTCGAGGGCTCACATTTTAGTCTACAACCTATAGGCAGGGGTTTGATCCATCATTAGTTCGTAGCTTTGGCAGGTGTGTTCATCATGGGCTACTGACCTGCAGAAATTACAATTTAAACATTTGGTGGGACGTCTACGTATACTTCTGCAACAGATGACAATTATCTGTGGTGTGTTTTCCTCCTATCTGACAGATCATGCACCATAGTGTAGAATCCATGCTTAGCCCTTCCTATTCCTTCTCTCTTAATGGCATCAGCCCTCCTCCTACCAAGTAGTTTGCGAACACTAGACAATTGTCCTTGCCATTCCTTTGGCCTTTACATTTTATGCACCATACTTCCTCGTGCACCTCTAGCCAAGGTGTCCTATTTTGTTTTAAACTTTGCATTTCCAAACACAGATTTTGTAGTTGTGTGTGGATTTGTTGAACTCCCAACCTAGGGTCTTGTATAGTGGTCTCATGTAATCTCATTGCCATTTCCAACGCTTTGGCTTGGGTGGATAATTTTTTTCTGTGACAGTGTCGTCCTCAAGTGTGGCGTAAGTGAGGCCACAAACCATGTGTGATGTTTTGCATCTGTTAATGTCATATTAGCTTCACGGATTGTACTCTTCAGCCATTGGTCTAGATCCTAGGGGGTCTCTCCCAGGAGCATCGCAATCTCCTTAAACCTGATGATTGATTGTGTTTATGATTTTGGCCTGCTAAATTCCCTATTCACTACGGCCTAGATCTCTATGATTCATGTTTTCGGGTGGTCATTAGAATGCTTGATATACCACATTAATGTGCGATCCTGCAGCATTCTCACCAGTGTCGCCTTTTTAATATTATCATCCACAATGCCCTGTGCTTCCCATACTGCTCTTACCACGAACCAGAATTGGTCTAGATCTTCATTTCCCACTCCTCTGAATACCAGTAGTTTGATCGCACTCGCCATACTAAACTGTGGTGGTGGCAGAGGTGGGGTAGGTGGATATGGAGGTGGGGAGGGTGAGACAGGTGGCGCTGTGGGTGGAGGTGGTAAATGCAGAATACGATGTCTTATCAGACTAACCACTCTTCTCATAGAAACTTTCGTGATCTCTTCCTTGCTTTCCCATGAGGGTGAAATTAAGGGATTGTTTTCCAACTCTTCACTACTTCTGCTTCTGTAGATATTCCCGCTTCACATAGTCCCAAACATCAATTTAATAGCAGAACCCACTTTTCAAACAACAACATCTTAATCCAAGTGTTCAAAGATTTAATATACTTACCTCACGGTCCCTTGAGAAAATGTCGCTCTGCCTCACTACAGCTAACGATCGTGTCTACCAAAAGCTCATTGATAAATCCTCCTATTATTCAGTAGAGCGAATGGTCCACAACTTGCACTATCTTATCTCCTGATGCTTCTAGTCTGCATGTTAATTTCAGAGTCCACACTATTGGTTTGTCAAGCCTACACCTTCCCTGGCTGTTTGCTAACTTTTTCATTGACTCATACAACTCAAAAGGAAAGGATGCAAAGAAAATTTTGTGGATTTCCATATACAAGTAGCACTCCAACCACTGTTCCTTAAATACTCATGGATTTCTATTTTCCTACACCGCGAACTCGTGAATCTTCTTGTCCAACTACTCTTCAATTTCTTTCTTCGTTGGATTCCAATGGCACAACATTTGACATCCTTGTGCAGATCCCAGTCCCGACAACAGAACCATTTGTTGGCTTGTATGGGCCTGACCCAGGTTCAGAGGTGATTTAGCCAAGCAAATCCCAGTACTACTGGCCCTTTCGGCAATAGTCTGCAGAGTGCAGACTGAGATCTCACCCAAGGTAGTATGAGAGGGTGCTAAAACTAGGTTTCTGCACCCTAGGGATGTCTAATGAGCTTTTGGATGTCCGCAGTCTGACCTGTCGCTACACGCACTTGCTATCCCTTCGTAACCTGCGGTGCTGCTTCCACGCAGCCCTACTCGGGATGCAACCCATATAATACCAAAGTCCCTAGCTATTTAATCTGTTATTATTCGATTACTTAACTTGTTTATGTAAGACGAATGATTTTTCCATCATATTCACCAATCATGTCAGTGCGCGCGATAAATAAAATAGTATAAACGTAAAGAAGGCAATGCACAACAGATACACAGAAATAGGAATCAACTTCTCTTTATTAATCTTCAATCCGGATTACAAACTCAACACCACCTTGTGAACTCAACTACAGGGGTCTATGCACTCAACTGCAAACTCTTCTAGGCCTCTATGCACTTGGCTATAGAGCCTCTTCCTACTACTACGACCCGATACACTTAGGATCCTACTCTAAGCTTGAACCATTCGTATTATTTCTCTCTTATTCCCTCAGTATCTTTATACTTAGAGCCTCGCTCTTATTTATACAATCCCATGGTTCATAGGCCATGGGTAGGCCGACATGACTTTACATTACATTACATTACTTTAGGGTAGAAAGCCCTATCACTTAACCTATACTTCATGCTCCACACCCGCAATTCGCAGAGTCTTACAAAACCTTTGACCAAAACTTGGCCTTTGAGCCCTAAAACATGCTATGGGGGGATTCCATGCCCAACAGTGTGATTTCTAGGAGGCTCTCTCCAACTTGGGTAAGGTGCTGAACAAATGCATTGAAATGAATTTGTCCCTTAGTCCTAAAAAATGTGAGTTCTTGATAACTGCAGGGACTATTCTAGGTCATTCAATATCCCAGAAATGACTACAAGTGGACCCAAATAAGATAACCATCATCCAAAGGGTCCCACCTCTGTAAAAATAGAGGGATGTTAGAAGTTTCCTAGATTTAGTTGGATACTATAGGAGATTTGAAAAAGACTTCAACAAGTTGGCTTATCCTTTATTTGGGTTATTGGCCAAAGACTCCAAATTTTTATGGACATAAAGTTGTCATGAGGCCTTGGACACCCTAAAGGACAAGTTGACTACTACACCTATTCTCTGAGGCCCAAATTGGGATCATCCTTTCCATATACATGTTGATGCCTCTCACAAAGCCATAGGATCAACTCTAGGCCAGATAGATTGCAAGTTACCTTATGTCATTTACTTCATCAATAAGAATTTGTCAAAAGCCAAATTGAACTACATAGTGACTAAAAAGGATCTCCTAGCTGTTGTGCATTCATTAAACAAGTTTAAGCATTACATTATAGGTTACCAAACATTTTATATACTGAGCATGTTGCAATTAAATACTTTATGAATAAACCTAACGTAAATGTCTGGATTATTAGATGGTTACTTTTGTTGCAACAGTTTGATTTAACTATTATTGATAAGCCTGACAAGGAGAATGTTGTTGTGGATTTTTTATCCAGATTGACTTTTACTACAGGGGAGGAAGGAATGGTTGATGATCAGTAATCGGATGAACACTTATTTTCCATTTCAATTCTCTCTCCATGGTTTTCTGACATAGAAATTACTTGGTGTCTACACAGTTTCCACCAAATTTGTCCTCCAAGGAAAAGAGCAATATTGTGAGGAAGAGCACCCCATTCACTTAGATTGGAGGCAACATCTTTGAACTAGGCCCGGATTAAATTCTGAGAAGATGTTTCAGGGAGGAGGAAGTCTTTGACATCCTTCTAACCTATCATGATGGGCCTTGTGGAGGTCACTTTGCAGCCAAAAGGACAAAATTCAAAGTGCTACAAGCTAGTTATTACTATCCCACTCTTCACCAAGATGTGAGGAGGTATACTAGTCAGTGTGATAGGTGCCAAAGGATGGGGAAACCTACCCCAAGGGATGAAATGTTTCTACAACCTCAAGTGACTTTCGAGCCATTTGACAAGTCAGGCATGGATCTCATTCAACCCATTGACCCTCCATCTAGGAAAAAGTAGTGCAACATTGTGTGCACTGACTATTTAACGAAGTGGAATGAAGCCAAGGCCATCAAAGTAGCAACAAAAGAGAAAGTGGTTGACTTCTTAAGGGAAAATATATTTTATACGTTTGGGTACCCTAGAGAATTGATCACTGATCAAGGTAGCCAATTTATGTCTCACGTGATTGAAACTTTGTTAAGCCAACACAAGATCAAGTAGAGAACTTCCGCTCCTTACCACCCACAAGATAATGGGCTAGTGGAGGTAACCAACAAAGCACTGGAAGGCATTCTGACCAAAGTCATTAACTGCAGTAGAAAGGACTAGGTAGACAGATTAGTTGAGGCCACATAGGCCTACAATACCACCTTGAAGACCACCATTGGATTCAATCCTTATGAGCTAGTCTATGGAAAGAAGGCCCTGAGGTTCATTGAATTTGAATACAACACTTTACGAATGGCAACACAACTGGATCTAGATCTCACTTGGGAAAAACAATAAATATTGCTCCAGTTGAATGGGTTAGATGAATTTAAGATGTAGGCCCTCCTGCACACAGAGGTGACTCAATTTTAAAGGAATATTTGGCATGACAAGAAAATAAAGGACAAACAGTTTCAAGAAGGTGATTGGTCTTTGTTGTATGATTCCAGATACAAGGATTTTAAAGGAAAATTAAGGACTAGATGGTTAGGGCCTTGTGTCATGGAAAAATGTCATGATAATGGTTTAGTATAGATAAGAACCATTGATGCAGAGGCTATCCCTTTACTTGTAATGTTAGTGGAAAACCTGTGCAATATTTTAAGAAACCAACATTTCGGACTGGCTAAGTGAGTCCATCATCAGGGCAATGATCAGTGTTTTTGAGAAGAGAGTCGTGTAAGTAGTAGAGCCATAAATAGATGTTTGGAAGAGAATTTTGAAGTTTGAAAGATTTATCATGTCGGCTTACTTTCTGATAATTAATTAATTGAGTTACTTAATGGTAATTTTCATTATTATTATTGTAATTGCTTATTTAATTATTTATATATTAGTTATTTTATTTTATTTATCATTTTAATTAATTATATTTAATGATTAATTTAATAATAATTCTAATGATATTATTAATAAGATTTCAAATTATATGTTTTATTGATTGAATTTGCTTGTTATGTGTATTATTTTAGGTGATTATTAATTTGTTTGAAATACTATATTTATTTAATTACTTAGATGTTGATTGAATTGCTTGTTATATGTATTATTTTAGGTGTTTATTTATTTGTTTGAAATACTATATTTTCTTAATTGTTATTTAATTATTTAGATGTTCATTCTAAAAATTACTATTGTTCCTATTTAATTAGTTATTTAGTTATTTATATTTATTTGTAATTTAATGATTAATTAATTTATTTATTTTATTTTCTTATTATTATTGTTATTTTAATTAAAAAGATATGATTTGTATTTATTCTGATTGTTCATTGATATTAATTAATTATTATTATTATTATTATTATTATTATTATATATTAAGGATAATATTAGTATTATTAGTATTTTTAATTGTAATAATTTATTGTCTTAATATTAGTTATTTACATATATGTGTTGAATTATTCTTATCTTATGGTTTTAATGATTTTGTAATTTTATTTTAGGATTAGAATTAATATTATTGTTTTATTTTATTATTATATTATTATTTATATTTATTTATTTTATTTATTTATTTTTTTTTTTTTATTATTTATATATATATATATATATATATATATAATATATATATTATATATATATAATTAATGTTTATTTATTTTCTTTATTAGGGGTTTCCAGGCGCTGCTTAGCTTGAGACCGTCATCCCTATTTAGGTTATTGGAGGATTTCTCGATTTCGATTGCCTCTTTTACACTTCTTTTTAAATAGTGGTCTTCCTTGTGGACTAATTTAGCTTGTTCTATGCAGATATGATGTGAGGAGAAACATGCGTGTTCTGCTAGACCTGATTTTTCCGATCTATTTCTTGTGATATCACTAATGTGTTCTTTTAATCTTGTTCCAAATGATCTTCCTGTTTCACCTATATAGACTTTTCCACATGAACAGGGAATAGAATAAACTCCTTTGTGATTTTTTGGGTCTAACACGTCTTTAGCAGAATCAAGCATGTTTCTAAGGGTGTTAGGGGGAGTGAAAGCAACCATAATGTTATGCTTGGCGAGAACTTTGCTTATTTTATCCGTGGTTCCTTTAATATAGGGTAAGGATATTCTAGGGTTTTCAAGAAATTTACTTCTATTTCGTTTATTGGTTATGGTATTTTTAATAGTTTTATGGATAATGTGTTTTTGGTAGCCATTATTTATAAATACCTCCTGGAGATGGTTAAGTTCTCCCTCTAAATGTTCAGGGTCAGAGATTCTAGAGGCTCTGGTGGCTAGGGTTTTGATGACACCAATTTTTTGTTTTGGGTGGTGGTGGGAGCTTGAATGAAGATACCTGTCAGTGTGAGTCTATTTTCTGAAGACTTGATAGCTTAGTTTGCCATTTTCCTTGGTGAAGAGGACATCTAAGAAGGGGAGCTGGTTGTCTTTTTCAATTTCAAATGTGAACTTTATGTGTTTAGATAGGCTATTTATATGAGATAAAAATTCTTTAAGTTTTTCGAGACCATGGCTCCATTTTGCAAAAATGTCGTCTACATATCTTTTCTTGTCACCGAATTCTAGGTTTTTTATCCAATCTATGAAGGAAGCTGAATCTTTGATGTAAGAGGGAGTGTTGCCAGATAAAGGTCTGAGTTTATTTGCAAGATATTTGGCCAACCAATAAGTAGGGGATCCTATAGTGTTAACTATGGGTCTTAATGGAATACCAGATTTATGGATTTTGGGCACTCCATAGATTCTAGGGATGATAGCGTTGTTAGGGATTAATCTCTTTTTGGTGATGTCATCAAGGGAGGAGTTTTTAATTTTGTTACTTACCAGGCGAAGGACTTTGCTGCTGGGGTCTTTGTTCAGAACTTTATAGTAGCCACTGTTGTTTAGGTGTTCTTCCATTTTATGATCATAATCAGTTCTATCCATAATGACGGTGGCATTTCCTTTGTCAGCTTTTAAGATTATAATGTCTTTGTTGTTTTTGATGTTTTTCAGGGCTATAGCTTCTTCCTTAGATATGTTGCTGGGTGGAGGTTTAGCATTTCTTAGAATTCTGGAAACGTCCTGTCTTATTTCTTCGGTTGTATTTTGATCAGTGTCTTTGATAATAACTTCAATGTTGCTTATGATGTTAGTTACCGGGATTTTGGCCGGAGACACTGCAAAATTTAAACCTTTTTCTAGAAGAGCTTTTAAGTTATCATCAAGGACAAGCTGAGAGAGATTAATTACTGTGGGTTTCTTGAGAAAGTTATTGAGCGAATTACCAGAGTTTCTGCTATCATCGTTAATTTGCTGGATTGAGTTATTTGAGAGGGCGCTGGGGTTATTAGTAGCGAGGGAGGATGTATCATTGGGCATGATTTTTAGCTCTTGCTGTCCGGCATTCTGCGCAGGTCCGTTGGAGACTTTTCGTTTTGAATACCACCTGTGCTTCTGCTGTCCAGTCTGTTATTGTTTTGTCTAGTTTCGTTGGACTTGCAGATGTGCTCTTTTTGCTCTACGCTCTGCGCAGGAGTGTCGGAGACCTATTCATTAAGATTAATGGTAGCTGTTACCTGCGTATTCCTAAGCTTTTGAGGTTCATTTAAAATCTGTTGACCTTTTATGATCTGCGTTGTATAACGGTTCTGCTTTACGTTCTGCGGGGTGTCAGACAATTGTGGCGTTACTTCATTGGAAATTAATCTACATGTTACAACGTTGTTAAATACTAATTAATCTACATGTTACAACGTTGTTAAAAAATGTGAGACCTATAAGGGTAGTGAATTATGCTAATAAGCAATTTAGATTGGGAGAGACGTAATTAAATTTTATTATTTAATTGAAGATTTCCAATTAAAATAATAATAAATCTACATTTATATATTCTTATATTGATTGGAAGGATTCTCACAATGATCACTTCTTTCAATTAGATCCCCTTCAAGCCTTTGGGATACCTAATACTTTCTTATATAATATAGTTGGGGCTTGCTACTTGTTGGCGTGTTGGGGTAAACAAACTTGATGTGTTTTTTTATCTCGCAGTTGGAGTCTATGGAATAAGAAAGAAATTTGATAACTTGAAAAAAGTGGTAGCTTGACAAAAGTTGTAGAGAAAAGATTAATCTCTCCTACCTTGACAAAACTCGTTGTCAATATCAACACCTACAAGAACTTTGTTGTGGAATATTATCAAAACTAATAGAAGGATATGAAAGAGTGTATTGTAAGAACCTTGACAAACACAGCCACTGAAACTTGGAACATTGTTTGTAGGAAGAGAAAATTATGTTTCTTTTTTCCAAACATGTATGTTAGTATTTTATAGTTTAATGAATATGTTTTCTTATCATCATATATGGTTTCATACTTTAACAAAACATTCGCCAAGACTTCACAATGTTTTATTATTCAGTAAAAGATTTGTCAAGATCTTACAAGATTTTATAATTTAGTGAAAGATTCTCCATCATTGTAAAAGATAATATAATCTGGTGAGAGATTCGCCAAAAAAACTATATATACATATTAAATTATTGATAAAATCGCCTCCCATTTTTCCTATGTATCATGGGGATTAGCCCATTTATTATACATATAAATTTAGGGTGGTTCTTAAAATTTTTCGTGATGGAGTGTTCAAAAATAATATACAAAATTGGGATAGGATGCCCTCAAAATTTGGGATTATGTACATAATCATGTCCAGTCATACATAGATCTATCTATCGAGTTGGCTCAGGATGAGCGACTAAAAAGTTAACCATACCGTTGGCTACATGCTGAAGTATCCGGACCCAATCCCATGGTACCCCTACCACATGGCACTGCATCTCCTCAAGGAGCTATCAGAGGTACTTGGTGAGTTAGTTTCACCAAGTTTCTCTGAATAGCATAAAGGACTCTCTCTGTCTCGGTTGCCACCTCTTCGGCCCCTCTTCCGCGGCACCTATGCCTCAGAAATCCATCGAGTCTCACTGGACCCACATCTGGAACATGGTCATTATATTTTGTCAGTATTTTGTCTCATCAAAAATATATACTTTTTTAAGTTCATTCCATACTAAAAAATCCAAAAAAAATTAAAAAAACTCACAAAAACTTAAAAATTGTTACCTGTGCCTCCCCATGTCACATTTGGTGGTAACACTAAGTCTGGATCTCCTCAGCAATCCATGTCGGAATATGCATAGTCATCAACCGCGATGATCTGTTGATCCCACCAGGTGAAAAACTCATCATCAAAGGTCGTTCTGGGCACGTCATTGCTCTCAAGGCACTTCATCATGTCCGCCCATCTACCCATTCATGGATCTCTAGGGCTGCTGATGGACACAGATACTTTGGGATGTAGCCCAGGTACCTTCTCGAAGAAGAATGAACACAAGATAGTTCCATATCCAAAATTATTCGTTTGACCCCTCTATATAGAGGTCAATTGACTCTTCATGTTAGTCATAAGAGGTATGCACCAGTCAAATACTGTGGTAAGACATTCCACTGCCAGGTTCATAGATACTCGTGATGCCTAATGCAGGGAAGCTGACCCATTTACCCGTGCAATGGTAAATAGAAAAATCCTCAAGGATAGACTTTCCACATGTTTGATTGGAATTTGACTCCCAATATTCTTTGGATGTCCAGGACAATATATATGGACATAGTCTTCCACCGAAAGACTACCTCTTGTCCTACATGTTGAGTACACGACCTCCCCTCTTTGGGAGAGACTGGTAATGAAATAGATATCTTCGACCTCAATCCATAGAGGCATCTGGTCGATCATGAAAGCGTCATCCCTTGCGCTCCTGTAGTGGATCAAAAGTTCTAACAAGCACGTATTGGCTTTCATATTTGGCATTTTGAAGAATTTGAGTAAGCCACGGCCTCTTAGAGCATCCAATGCATTTTGATCATTCATTGCCTCATTATATATGGTGGTATGCTCTCTTTCCCTCCAAGTGGTAGTCATCCTGCAAAAAATTGAAATTTCAACCGTTAGTTTATATGTTAAAACTTTAACTCGTGTACACGCGGGTTCCCTTTACACACAGTCGCATGTAGGGCCATCATATACGTGGGTTACTCACATCCAACCCGCGTGTACGTAGAGCTGAATTTTTGGGCATAATTTTAGATGGTCAAAACTTTGAAATTTATTTTAAAAACTATCATAAAGCATTACAAGTAGGATTTGAGGATTAATGGATACTTTGGGGTGATTCGAACAGTCTAATTGTTCAGAGGAAAGCTTGCTTAGTTTTTCTCCACAACTCTTTGCTCCAAACATAAATGAAAAAACTGTGAGTCCAAAAGTCATTATATAACTTTGAAATTGCAAAATATTTTTTCAAAAAATGATTTTTGCCTCATGGAGTTTTTGAACTATGGGCTTTGATTGTTGAGAGTGGGTTGTTTTTATAGGAAATTTTGGAGACTTCCTCGAGATATTGTTTTATTCCCATGACCGTTGACCCGTCATGGTAGGTATCATTCTCTCACTGGCATTTATTTTAGGGAAAACCATTTTCCGCTGCATCTTGCATACTAGCCTCCATTCAGCGATACATTAGCTGTTGGGTCGACCCCATCATATCTTGGTTAGCAAATCATTTTCACTCGTCGATTTGTTGTAAATCATAACGCGATGGTAGAGCCATCCTTTACATGGTCATTTTAGTTAGATCCTCATTGACATTGGTTGCCCATGCTGCTATACTGAGTAGGCTTGGGAGTCCTCTTTAGTCCCGCCATGACTGATGTGTTGAAGACACATACTCCTTTCTTCCGCACTAATTTCTGGCATTATACCCCAGAGGCTCCTTTGTGTTGAGTTGTATTGCTACATTGCATTTTGTCTATTTTCACCTTTTGGCCTTGAGCCGGCTTCACTTGGACTCATGTTTAAGCCACTTATTTGACCATGTCTTCTGCAAAGTCAACCATGCAATCACTTAGCTTCTGCAACTTGACGCATCCTTTTACCTGTGGAAAGAGTATCCCTTTGAGTGTCCTTGACCAGTTTTGTCTCCCTGCATTGAGCATAGGAATGTTCCCCTCCCAGGAACTAGATCATCTGTTTCTATGACACTCGTTCTTTCCACTATACTATAGCATTCTTTTATTCTTTTTCCAGCTTAAAGAAAAAGACAAAAAAAATTATATATTCCAAAAAGAGTGGGAATGGGATGACATTTCCATATTTTGTTGGTAGCTAGAGTCAGTCGTGTCACCCTTGAACAAAGCACTCAAAAGAAAGTCTCTCCTCCATTGGGGTCAGATTTAGTTTGACTTAGGAGCGCTTTAATCTTGTTATTGAGTCAATACTCCTCTGATTGGTTACCTCTTCCAATCATATGGAGAGTTTTCTTATACCTCTTGCATGACAAACTTATACAATCTTATCATATGTTGCTATATAGTCATCATTGAGTCATGCTTTTGTTCAAGGGATGTAAACCTGAGTCGACCTCTTTGTAGTGTCCCTTGACCTATTTTTTAGTCCACCATCCCTGGTTGTCAGTGTCATGTTTTTCATCACATCCGTTATATTGGTCCTTTGCTCATGCCGGTTTGAGAAGGTCTCCATTGACTTCTTGCTAGCGGGTCTTGTCCTTATCGACTACGACAAATTTCTCTGAGGGAAGATCTAGAGCTGCACCCTGGCCCTATTTTCATTATTGATAGGTCACCTTGTGCTTAGCATCGATCAATATCATGAGTATTTAACTGAGTGGTTTCCCTTGTGTTCAACATCAACGTTCATTATTACACATTGGGATTCGTGCAGTGCCTTGGTTTCCATTTGACCCTATTGGTGGATTCCTCACCTCTGTGTCAACTTTCATTATTGATTGGTTCAGAGGGTTTCTATCGTGCGCTAGCTACATCTTGTGTACACCGGAAACGTGCTTCGGTTGGGTTATTACATCTTTTTCATCCCATTCCTTCTACATTATTGGCCTACGAGTTACACTCGCACTAGATTGATGAAGGATGCCTTAATGCCTTCCTTCTAGTGGATCTTTTCCCATCGACTACAACTTATTTGCTTTGGGAAAAAGATCTAGAGTCCATTTGGCAGTACCTTGGGGTTTGCAGTCATCAATGGTAGATTCCTTCGCTATCGACAGTGGGAAACCATCATTGTCTCCTGATTGATAGATTCTTTCATGTGTTCGACTTCAGCTCATTCATTCACACTTGTTAGATTGTACTGGGTACCTTGACTCTCATTATCATTATCGGTGAGTAGTCTCATGTTTGTTAACGGTATACATCAATGACAGCTAATCAAATGATTTCTCACGTGGTCAACATCATATCATTCATTCCCATTGTGTAGAAATGTACTACGGTGGTCGGTGAAGAGTTCGGGTTGCATCAACATGTTTTGGTTCACTTGTCAGTTGCTCCTGTTGCTGCTAGTTGACACCATCCACCTTATATGTTGCAGTTCTTCACATTGACATCTTATATGCTGGAATCTAAGTTGCGGTGTAGTATCATTTTATTCCATCATGTTCTTTTGGTACTATTGGGATCAATTTTTGACATCAGTGATCAGCTTCATCCTTCAGCATCATTGATCGTCTTCTTATATGTTATATTCATATATGTAATTTTTTTATCATGATCAGATGATCCATTATGTACTTTCATTTCCTTTATACTAGTATACATATTGGATCCGCTTGTACTTGATATGCGAACATGCTTTACTTTCTCTGAGCATGGGTATGCCCACCTCAGACAACAATTTCTTTTTGATCTCTTTTGATGGCTTGGCAGGCTAAACTCTGGTGAAGTCCTTCTCAGTCTCAGTATGATTCTTTCCATACACTTAATACATTTCAGCCATCATGTACCCCTTATGACCTCATATATTAGGGGGCATCTGTTATAGCACCATTTGCCACTCTTGGTATATATGATGCTTTGTTTATGGCCTAGGGAAACCCCTCCTTCCAAACTTGGTCCAAATATATAAAAAATAGTGTTTTATTCCCTATACGCTACTTTGCCCCGAGCTAAAAGCGTGTACATGCGAGTCAGTCAATACCCAACCCGCGTGTATGTATTAAAACACTTAAAAAATTAAATTTCCTTAATTTTGGCCAGAGTTCACGGGTTTTACCTGTTGATTACCTCCTATTGCCCGTGGCCAAACTGTTTCCCAACTAAAAATCTAATTGGGAGAGGTATAAATAGACCTCTATGGGAAGGCCTTAAGGAGAGGAGAAGAGATAGAGTTATTATACTGAGATTATCCCTCACTGAGTCTGATGAATCCATATGCCTCATGCACTTCCCCAAGCTTCAGGAAACCCTTGTTTCCTTGATTATAGATATCCTTCCTTTTGCTATTGATATCATGGTGTTGGTGATGGAAGAATATTGTTGAAGGCTGGGATAGGACGAATCTGGAGGACAGTTTCGCTTGGAGCCAAAGAAAGACTCAGGTGAATTCTCTCCATGTTATTTATAGCCTACTGCAATAAAAGAAATGCTGTCTTGTTTCCGAAATTAACTATGTCTATGCATCAAATGATGTTTTAATTCATATATGAATGTTGTTTTGATGTATGATCAATCATTTGTTTATATGATATAAAGTTGATTTCGTGTATGTGCTTTACTTCTATACTGCTATGTATGTTCGAATTGAATGATTTTTAGGTTTGAAGAACATCGGGAGTTGCAGAGGGTATGAACCCTACGGGACCTACTCAAATGAAGGAAATTTGGGTATGGTCATTCTTACGTAGTTTGATAATATAAGCATCTTGCCTGAGTTATTTGAGTATTCCTTGTTGTAGTTTGCTTATGCTCTGTTGGGGTTCTAACCCAAATCCCTAGGGTACTTTCACCTGAAACAGTAGCTGCCACATCTCTTCTCAGAGATAAGCTACCATCACCCGAGCTAGTTTATTTCCATTCTGTATGTAAGCATATTTTAGTTCTTTGATATTAATGAAATGGTGCTATTTCTACTAAAACTCTGTATTTATGGTCATATATGTATTTTGTTGCATCTCGTTTAAGTTCAGATCATTGAGCTTTGTTTAAAGGAGGTTGCCTCCTCAAAGAGACTTGTGAACATTTCTCTTTCATTTGGAAATCTTAAATACAAGGGTTATATTCTACAAGTTCGATCTCATTTTCTCTTATATTTTCTTTGTTGCATTTATATTTCTTTGAATACCTTTTATAATTATTCTATTTCTCTATGGGGTGGTTTTAGGCCTTCGTTATGCCCCATAAGCTAAATTTAGGTCTCGTGGCCCTATATTTTATCCCTTGACCATTCCTAAGTCTTAAGACCCATCCTTGGTGCACAAAAAGTCCAAATGGAATCCATATCCCACTTAGAGACATATTATTCCCTTTAGAGAGTTTGTGTGGTATTTTGAGGCCTCATTCATGACCCTTAGGCCTTAGAAGCTTCATTTAGGTACAAATTCCCTTGTTTTACTTCCTAGAACATTGTTAAGCACTTAAGGACCATTCTTGCTACATAAAATCTCATAATAGTGTCCTTATACCATTTATAATCCAAAGGTTCTCTCTAGAGGGATTATTATAGTATAAGGCCATGTTTATGGTCCTCGAGCCCCAAAAGATTCATTTACAGAATAATAGCCATATTTTACTTATTGGACCATGGTCAAGGTAATTAGACCCATCCCTAGTGTGTAAAAATTCATAATGATTCCCATATATCAAATTTTGTAGACCAAAAAAATTACGAAAGGGTATTGCATTGGTTCAAGGCTTAGTTCCCGAACCTTGAACCTAAAAAGCTCCATGTAAGCAATAATTCCCTTGTTTTCCTCCTCGTATCGCAATAAAGGCCCTAAGGCATATCTCGAGTGTGTAAAAATTTTTAATGGCACCCATAGCCTACTCTTAGGCCAAATATTCCCTCTAAAGAGAGTGTGTGATGGTTTAAGGCTTCATTCATGGCCCTTGAGATGTAGAAGCTTAATTTAAGTACCAATTCCTTTCTGTTCCTTCCTAGACTATAACTAAGGCTCCAAACCCATCTTTACTATACAAATCCTATTAATGGTGCCATCCAACTTGTAGGTTAAATATTTCCTCTAAAGGGTTTATGTAGTGGTTTAAGACTTTGTTCATGGACCTTAAATGTTGTAAGCTTCATTTAGGGCCTAACATCTTTATTTTCCTTCCTATAACACGGTCAAGGTCTTAATACTCATCCCTTTGATGCAAAACCTCCCAATGGTACCCATATCCCACATATAGGTTGTATATTCACTTTAGATGGGATATGTGGTGATTAAAGGCCTCATTCTCAACCCTTGATCCATAGAAGCTTTATTTAGGGCACAATACAATTATTTTCCTTCATATACCATGGTAAAGCCCCCTTAGATCCAATCATGGTACACAAAATCTCATAATGGCACCTATGTCCCACATGTAAGCCAAAGCTTCCCTCTAGAGTGCCCATGTGGTAGTCTAATGCCACATTAGTTGCCCTTAAGCCATTTAAGCTTCATTTAGAGTATAATTTGATTGCTTTCCTACTCATACCATGATCAAATCCTTAAGACATATCTTCTGTGTCTAAAACCTCCTGGTGATTCCCATGTTCCACTTACAATCCATAGAGTCCCTTAAAAGGGTTGGTGTGGTGGTTTGGAGCCTCATTCTTGGTTAATTAGAAGAAAAATGAAAATAATTATTTTTAGGTCATTTAAAGGATTAATTCCTTGTTTCCCTCAATGTCTCGTTTTCAAGAGCCCAAGACTCATCCTTAGTGTACAAACCCTCATAATGGTACACATATCACACTCTTAGGCCATAGATCCCCCCTAGAGTGTTTGTGTGGTGATTTGAATCCTCATTCATAACCCTTGAGCCATAAAAGCTTCATTTAGAACCTAAGGTGCCTGTTCTTTCCCATTGAAGTGGCCAAGGCCCTAAAACCCATCTATAGCACATAAATCCTCTTAATGGCACCCATATCCCACTTGTTAGCTAACAATTCCCTTTGGAGGGTTAGTGTGGGGGTTCAAGACCTCATTCATTGACCTTAAGCCTTAGAAGTTTCATTTAGGGCTTGATGCCCATGCTTTCATCCATATACCATGATTAAATCCCCAAGATCCATCTCTAGTGTGAAAAACATCTTAATGGCGCCCATAACCTACTCATAGGCCACAAATACCTTCTAAAGCGCCTATGTGGTGGCTGAAAACCTCATACTTGAGCTTGAGCTCTAAAATCTTTATTTATGAGCTAAAAAGGCTTAATGCCCCTATTTTCCTCCTTAGATCACAGGGAAAACCTTAAAACCCATCCTTGAAGTGGAAAACCTCCTAATAGTGCCCATATCCCATCAATATATTTAAGTCTTATATCAACATTATGATCATTTTAATATATTTACAAAATAAATTTGTTTTTCATCTTCACAATATTAACGTGTTTTATAAAATTAAGAATGTTACTTTTGAGGCCATCAATTTTTTACACTATCCTTTAAATAATAATGACTATAAGTAATCATAATTGACAATAATTAAAATTATCAGCCATTATCATTTTAATTAATATCATCAAGTATGAATAACATTATCATCAACCATAATCACTATATTAAATAAATTCAAACTAGTTAAAATTATAAACACTTTTATCATGTTCTTTATAAAAATAAATTCTAAATAAAAAAATAGCATTCCTCATATAACTATTTAAACTAAACTTGATTAATAAAATTAAATCTACCCCTCATAGAAGCACTCACTAAAATATTAACCATAAGTATTTATGGAATAATAATTCACCCAAAATTTTATAATATAAAAATAAAATTTCAATTTTCATTTAAATAAATAAAAACAATTTTAAATCATAATATTTAAATAAATTTATTTAAAGCAACTTTTTACCTCTAACATATTTCAAAGAATAAAGAATAAGACAAATATTGTGATCCCCCCACTTGAAATATGCATGAACATTACAACCATTAATTCAATATGACACATTTACATATTTTAAAAGTTAAATATGGCATATTTGGATTGCTCCTGTACGTAGATATTGCATTTTGCTAAGATGCTTTATTCTTACCCTATTAAACTCTGCTTCCTTAATGAAGATATAATGTTCATATTGGTACTTCATATAAGTTTGCAAAGATAGCTTTGTTTATCCTTGTCCCTCTTTTGGGACATGGTTCATGCTTTTTGCAACTTCTATATCAGGTTTATTCTAAGGTTTTAAGAGATTTTTTTAATATTTTTATTTGTTTAATAATTATTTAAATGGTTATTTAATATTTTTATTAAAATAATATTAATTAATATATTTAAGATAATTATTATATATAATATTATTAGTATTAAAATATTACTATATAAAATATTAATATTAAATATATTACTATATTTAAATTTAAAGAAAATTTGAAATATAATAAAGGCTTATAAAATAAAATAAATCAATTTTATTAGGTTATATAAAGAAAATGGACATTGGACAATTCTCAAAATATTTTGAGATGGAAGAATTCGTCATCTTTGTAATACCAAGAGAGTTGAAGATCACAATATTTTATAGTAGAATGCCTTGATATTACCCAAATTATAACTAATTATAAAAAAATTGCAATATTGACACGCTTCTCTCTCTCTCTCTCTCTCTCTCTCTCTCTCTCTCTCTCTCTCTCTCTATATATTATATATATTAATATATATAGTATATGAAAACATTTTATTTTGATTATTCCTATGTTATTATAATTAAAACTAATTAGAAAAAAATAATGTCATATATATTAATTTTTTTAGAAATTGGTCAAAGAGTTGTTTAATCTCTTCAAATGGACTGCAAGGCTGTTATAATGTAACTCTTACTTATTGTGTGACATGAATACATGAGTGATTGTTGGTAGTGAGCATAACCATAAACATTTTGTCCCAAGTTTGAGTCCCTCCAAGGTGTGTTTAAGATAATGATTGAAGAAGAGAAAGAATTATGAATGTGAACTTGTAAATTATAACAGAGATAATGCCTATAGAATGGAGGTTGTAAAGTAGTAGGTCAACCTTGGATTAGAATGGAGGTTGTGAAGTAGTAGGTCAACTTTGGAGTAGAACTGAGGTTGTGAAGTCATAGGCCAACTTTGGACTTAACGAGACTTTCGATGGTTGTGGTGGTGTTGGCCAATGAGGAGGATGCTATGATTTGTTTTCACAAAGTAGTGGAGAATTTACCATTTCATGTTATGTTGTGGTTTGTGTTAGTGAGACTTTTGATATGTTAGTATGATACTTGGGTAGCAAGGTCTAGAGGATAGTTAATCAACATTGAGATTATTAGAGTAGTGTGAAGAGATTGATGTTACATATGATAGTGAAAGATCAAATTCATGTATATGCATTTGGATTAAGCATGGTAGCTAGTTGTTATTCATTTTCAAAAAAATGGGAGAGTGGTGGACATGAAGTGTAAATAGGTAATGTGAAATTCTCTATTATATAAATGACATTATGAGATGATTTCGTAGTGGTATAGGAGTGGTTTGGTCTTAAATGTTGCCAATATGACATTGGTTGTATAAAGTTGTTTGCATGGTGTTGCAAAAGGTGATTTGTATATAAGATTTAAGATGAAGTACAATATATTTATCAAACTTATAAAAATATATGTATTTTTATCTATGCAAGACTATGTTTAGAGTGATAAATAAATTTTTTTACATATTTATGATGTGTCATACATAATGCTTAAGTTGTATTCATGTAGGGCATCTCTATAAGTTCAATTAGACATGGGTGCATCTCTATTTGCACATATTAATTTGGTTCTTTATTTTCATTTGATTATGGGAGAGTATGTTGGACGGCTTATTCTTTGAGCTCTAAATGAGTTGTTTTAGAGACTATATTGTTGCAAATTATATTAATAATGGAGTTTTTTTTTTTTTTAAACAGAACATATAACATTTATATTAAAACAATTGGATACATGGTCAGAACCATTTATATGTTTTAGAGATATCTAAGGTTTGCAAATTTGAGATTGAGTTCAATGATATTCCTTGTGGTTTCTGAATGAGATCCTTATTCCACGAGGGGTTGTCGCTTTTCCTCTAACATTGCATCCGGGGAATCCTTACTGGCAACTAGAGGATCCACATTGGCATGTGATTTTTCACGCTTAGATTATGATGGCACAGTTGTGTTTTCTTGAGTTTTATATGCTTCCTTCTTGTATTTTGGTTCTTTCTTATCGTGAATTTATTCCTCTTTGTATACCATGTAGTGTTCACCTTGTGCTCCTTCCCACCATTTGGGCTTTCAGTATTTTTTGCAGTCTTTGCTATTCTAAGAACATTTGGGGTAGTTTAGGTTAAGATCTCTAAGGTTTGCAAACAATTCAATCTAGGTTTTAGCACTAACATCAATAAAAGTTGTGTCGGGAGGGGGGCTCGGATACCCACTACTTCAGCGTAAATGTTGCCGGTTAAGAGTAAGGAATTGGAAGCCTATTTCTTCACCAAATTAATAAATCAAAGTGCATTTAATAAATCCTCATCTACCCATCCGGGAGAGGGATGGGTAGGAAAGGGCAATAGCATGAGCGAGGAAGAAAAACAATGGGTAGAAGTGGGAAAAACTCAACTTAACCATCCACAACAAACTCTTACAAGAAAAAAATTGTGAAGATTCCAACTCTGGAGATAGAAGACACTAAGATGGCTACAAAGAATACATGTAGGAGCACACCATCATCTGCAAGTTCATGGGTTTTTCGCCCTTGGAAAAATTGTTGAAATGGTGGATACAACAAAAATAGTGCCCCAAGGACAGCATCAGGATCTAGCTCGGATCCAAGGGTTTCTTCATTGATCTTTTATCTGCTAGAAGAACGTGATCACATATTTGAAGGAGGGCCTTACTTCTTTAACTCAGTAGGCATGTACATATCGTACTAGAAGGAAAATTTCAGCCCGAAGAAGGAAAATTTCAAGAGAGTGTCAGTCTGGATCAGACTCTACTCCCTGCCAACATACTACTAGGCACCTTCAATCCTAAAATGAATAGACAACAAGATTGGGGAATATATCAAAATATCAAACGAAACCAAGTTAGGGAATTATGTTTCCTATGCAAGAATTTTCATTTTTATGGATGTCTTAGAGCCCTCCCATAGGAAATAAAGTGTGTTTTCCAAGATGAGGCATGGACACATAACATAGGTTACAAGCATATTCCCTTTAGTTGTTGGAAATTCCACGATCACAGGCGTCTCTATCAATATTTCCCTTCGAACGCTCCACCTTTTGCTAATACCCAACCACAATAAGGCACAAAAGATTAAGGGTTTACAAGGGTAACCTCCAGAAACAAACAAACTAAGAAAACTCAAGGTAAACATAACTCTTCCAGCCAAGATAATAAGAACAAATTTCATATACTGGGAGAAGGCTAGGAGGATCAAGAAAGGAAAATCCTAAAGAGGAAATTATGAATGGAAGAGAAGCACAGATTCAACCCACGTCACAAGAAGGGGATCCAATCCTTACTGAAAACCCTAGATCCACTACGTTAGGATTGAAGGATGTTGAAATAGAGAAAGGGGATGGAAAAGGATTGAATGAGGAGGAGGCCATTGAAGAGGTTTTGGTAGACATGGACCCAAACAATATAACTAAGGTGTGGTAGAAGAAAGGAATGGAGGATATTATAGAGGAATATCTACAAGAAATAGAGGTGGCATACATATGTCATGAGGAGCTAAAGAAAGTCACAAAAAAGGGAGTATGGAGATCTCAATCAAATTGGAATTAAATCCAATATTCTCATAGACCAACACAATCCCAAAGGATCAGGACAAAAGCGTGGAAGAAAACCAACCAACGAGATACTACAAGAGCTTGGGTGCGATTAATAAATGAAGGTAAGGTAAGATCCCTAGTCCTAACTCACACAACTTCTCAATGAAGGTAATCTCATGGAATATAAGAGGTCTTAATGGACCCTAAAAAAAAGAGTCCTAAAGCATAAAATAATGATCAACACGCCATAAAAAAATTTCCTCCAAGAAACAAAATTGGGTTTAGATATAATTCCTTCCCTACAGAAACAATGTTGGAAGGGCTATGGGAATGTTTCCAATGTTTTCAAAGGAACAATGGGAGGTAAAATCATCCTCTGGGATGAAAAGTTGATGAGTCTCAAAACAACAATCTTTGCACCCAATATTTTGTCTGTTGGCTTTCAACTCATTGGGTCAGTTGAAACCATGTGTGTCACTAACATCTATGGACCTCATCGGGTAGATGAAAATCTTTGAATGTTGGAAACTCTAAGAAGCCATCCCAAGTACCTATAGGATCATAGGAGATGACTTCAATATGATCACCAACTTGAATGAAAAAAATGGGGGCCTCAAGAAATTGGACAGAGATGTGGAGGCCTTCAAAGAAACTATAAATAGTTTGGAAATGGTGGATGTGAAAACCAATAATGTCATCTTCACCTAGAACAACAAGAGAGGAGGAGAAAGGAAAATTACCTCAATACTGAATCATTTTCTCATCTCAAAATCCATCCTCCTAGATAACTATAAAATTGAAGAAATAATTCTCCCCTATGTAGGCTCATATCATTGGCTAATAGCTCTAGGGATTCAACTACTTGAAACCCCCAAGAAAATGCATTTTCTCTTTGAGGCCTTTTGCCTTGACCACCCTGAATTCTAGAGAAAAATAAAGGAGCGTTGGGATGAATACCTTCATCTGAGAGGCTTGAAAATGCATTGCTTCTAACAAAATGTTAAGCACATCAAAAACGTAATCAAGAGATGGAACAATGAAGTTTTGTGGACATTCTCAAGGACAAAAAAGACCTTGAAAAACAAATGGAGGAGCTCGAAAAAGACATCATTCTCAATGGTACCTCAGCTCAACAACAATAAAAGGAGAAAGAATTGTATTAGAAATGGGAAATGAGATCCAAGTAGGAAGAAAAGTTATCGCAGGAAAAGTCCCAAATTCAATGGCTCAAATGTGGTGAAATAAATACAATATTTTTCCATGAGTTAATGATACAACATAGAAATGCCAATAGAATCTTGTCTCTAAAGAAATATAATGGCACCGTGATCACCTCCCATGAATATATCTCAGTAGAGATCAATTCTTTTTTGGGGGAACTCCCGCAGGAACCCAATGATAACATAAGCCAATCAATTTAGGAGAACAGTCAAAACATCTCCAAAGTTCTTAATGAAGACCACAACACTCTGTTGCTTCAAGAAATAATTGAGCAGGAGTTAGAGGAGGTTGTTATATCCATGCCCTCAGGCAAGGCACCTGAACCTGATGGTTTCACCACAGACTTCTTCGAAGCTTGCTAGCCCATGCTAAAGAAAGAGGTTCATGTTATTGTGGAGGACTCAAGACTATCCAAATTGACTCTTGGAGATCTTAATGTGACTTTCCTCACTTTGATTTCGAAACGGGAATGGGTTGCTACTCTATGTTGAAATATGCAGCAATAAATTCTCAATTTGATTTTACCTTGATTAAATTGAGAAAATTTGAATTTCCAGATCAACAGACAACTTGGATGATGTTAACTTGTGTGACATGGCTTGTATCACCTATTTTATTCACTAATTTCAAGTTGGAGGAGATAAAGTTCAATTCATCATGTGTGATTGTTCATTTGTAGCAATCAAGGTCAGTTATCGCAGGTTGTTTTCAGTTAAACTAGTTCTAACTTTTGGAGGAACTAGTAGAGGTCAGTTAAGTCGTGGGACTTTAGTCAAACTCAGTGATCATCCAATTAACTAATCAATCAACCCAAAATAGTTAGTGCATGCAGAGAATTCAAGTTACCCAGTTGAGGCTGAGATTCCAAGGTAGTGTAACATCAATTATATATTAGTCTTGAGTGTATAGATGTTGCATGCAGTCAGGGGGTAAATCTAAAGGAATTGTGCAATCAATTTGAGGAATTTCCTAAATAATATGGGCCTAATTTCTCAAGGAACAACGCAAGGAAATAGGAGCTCAAGAAGAGGAAAAAATTGACTATGTTTGGGTCAGATCCTTTCATTGAGAAGAGAGATAGGTTATGCACTTGCAAGGTGTGCTTAGTTGAGCAAAGCAATTGTAATACATCTCTATTCTTCTGATTTAATGCAAGCAAACATTGGGGTTTTTAGCAGTTTGCTTTCTTGAGGAAAAATACTTGTTGCATGTGTGATATTTCTTATTGCATGTCTAAAATATTTTGTTCTAGATTGTGAATTAATGTCTGTAGAGCATTACAATAGGTTTGTGTCTTGTGATTTTGATAATTCATGAGCAGTTGCAAATATACATTGTAATTTCAACACTCTAGAGAGGTACTAGCCAATAGCCATATGCAAGGTCATATACAAAATTATCTCAAAGGTTATTGCACATAGAGTCAAACCTTTGCCTCCTCTTATAGTCTCCCAAATTCAATCAATTTATGTCGAAGGAAGACAAATTCTGGATAGTATAATCCTCTCACATGAAATTATTCACTCTCTCAATATCACTAAGAAACCAGGGATGTTGATGTAGCTTGACATATAAAAATCCTTTGACAAAATCAGCTAGAAATACATGAAAGAAATTCTAAAGGCCTTTGGTTTTCATCAGGACTAGATGGACTAAATAATGTTTTTGGTCAAAGGAGCCCCCACTAATCCCTTCTCACCCTCTCGGGGAATTAGACAAGGGGATCCTCTTTCACCCTTCTTATTCATCCTCATGGTTTAAGGATTAGGAAGAACAGTAATTGCTTCCAAGGAAAGTAATCAGCTCAGTGGTCTCTAGCTTCACGAGCATTGACCAACCTCCATCCACCAAAAATTTGTGGATGATAATGTTCTTATGGGAATTCCCACTGTTGTAGAGGCATGGAAATTCAAGAAGAACCTCAACCTTTTTTCAGAAGCTTTAGGAACCTCCATCAACTTATTGAAATCCAAGGTGTTCTTCTTTAACACCCCTTAGTCCATCTAGAGAAACATAGTTAGGATCCTAGGTTTTCAAATATGCTCCCTTCCATCGAAGTACCTAAGGGTTCCCCTCACTGACAAGGTTCTAAGAAAAGTCACCTGGGAAGACTTGTTAATGAAACTACAAGCCAGACTCAACAATTGAACCTTTTGATCCCTTAACCTAGTAAGGAGGCTTGTCCTGGTCAAGTCAGTCTTATAGGTCATGCCTCTCTATCTTTTATTTGCATTAGTGACTCCCAAAAATGTTCTGAAGACCATCCGTAACCTCCAAATAAAATTTGTTTGAAGAGGTTCAGAGGAAAAGAGAAAGTGGGCTTTGGTAGGCTGGGAGAAGCTATGCAAACCTAAATATGCTAGAGTTCTTAGTCTCTGAGACCCGAAAATCATTGGAAATTCTCTTGGTGCCAAAACTTGGTGGAAGTGGTTGGAATATTTGGACACCCCTTGGGTAGCCCTATGGAAAGTGAAGTATGCTCCCAATCATTAGCAGAATGACCACATAAGATTAGAAGGATTAATAGTAGGCTCAACCATTGGGAACCAAGCTTGGAGAAATAAACACAATCATCCAACAACACTGCTTCTAGCAAAACCTAAATGGTCAAAGGTCGTTATTCTAGGAAGATGCATGATAACAACTTCCCAAATTAAACAAAGTGGCCCAAAAAAAATTGCAGGACTAGTAGATGCATGCCAAAGGAAAAATCATGGTCTCATAATACTGGAAAATCACCACCGGGATAAAAATGGTGAAACTATATTGACCTGGAAGAATGGAAGCCTCTCCCAGAGAACTTTAATTGGGAAGCCTTCCGACATCTCCTTCAAGATCGCTAAATTGTCATAGACCAGGATGAAGATAACTTGAGATGGGGAAGAAATCCTTGGGGAGTCTTACTCCTCAAAGAAGCCTATGGGTACCTTGTTGGCCAAAATCAGTTGAAACGTCACCCTAAGTGGAACTCTCTCTAGTCCAAAAATCACTGGCCAAAGATCTCCTTGTTTATATGGATGGTCATGCAAGGGAAAATCCTCACATGGGATAACCTTCTGAAATGAGGTTTCACAGGACCATCTCGGTGCATCATGTGTGGTGATCACGAAGAGACCACCAACCATTTGTTAAACACTTGCAAAGTGGCCTCCTCTATTTGGTATTGGGGTGTGAAGATCTTCAAAACAATAGATAGGAAGAGAGCCTCCATACAGGACACCCTCAAGTCTTTGTGACCTCAAATATCCAACCATCCAATAGTTAACATAACATAGGAATTGCTTCCCAGAGCCATATGTATGTTCTTTGGAAATAATGTAATGCCTCACTTTTAAAAGAAATCCATGTCACAAAGGAAGTTCTCATTACCAGGGTGAAGGTGATTATTCAAGGCTATGTCTGAGTTACAAATATCCAGCTGCGACAAGGACTACCATGAGCTTCAGATGTCCTAATCCTTTAGCTTTTACAACTTGAGCAAAGCCCAACCTCTACCCGGCGAACCCCTTCAGCCACGCCAACATTCCATAGAAATGGTCACCCCCTGACACAAATGTTTATAAGCTCAACTTCAACAGAGCCTTGAGGGGTAATCCCTGACAAGCAGGATTTGGAGGTGTTTTTAGAAATCATGTCAAGGACATCTAATGGATCTATTTTGGCAAACTTGGGCATAATACAAATAATGTTGTGGAACTGCAAGCACTGGAGCAGGGTCAGCTTTCAAGCAGTTAAGAGGAAAGCTAACTCTCTAGCCGATAGGTTGGAAAATGCAGGAACATATGGACAAGAGGTACTATATTCCAGTGTATGGCATGATATACTAGCAAACACATTGCGCAATGATGGCGAGGACATCAATCATAAGGACTGATCAAATATTTCCAACCAGGAGCAGATCCAACAACACTCCCTCTAGCAAAATTTCTCATGATTTTCTAGGATAATGGAAATGATGGGGGGTATTTTCAAAACTTTCACAAACCCCCTCCCACTTAGGGATCTTGATGTGATCTCGGACAAAGGAAAGATGAGTCATTCAAGAAGAGTCCAACATCACCACCATTCCTCTAAAGATGAACGTATCACGTAATGCTCTGATGCCTGTGAAACTTCATCGTATGAGTGATGGGAAGGCGACAAGGTGTTTCCATAAGCGAATGTGGCTTATCAAAAGGAAAGGGTGCTCAACACAAGTCACAATATTAGCTTGCGAGGCCAAAGTATCCCTTCCTTCTATCTCTATCAGGAGTTCCCCTTTCATTCTGTCTCACCACCTATTGTTCTCCTTCAACATGTGTTCGCAAGATGGCTTGCTTCACTCATACTAGTAGAGATTCCAACTCTAGCCAAAGGGGAAGGGTCATGGAAAAGGCAAATGGAGGCAGGGCCATGCGCAACCTACAACTAAAGCAGAAAGGAAAGCTCATCAAGTCACTCTCACCTACCATAGCACAATTCCACCTGAAAACAGGGAAGAAATTGAGCAGCTTGAGGAAAAAGTTAGGGAAATTAGGCGGTGCACCGATGATGAAGAAGTGGATGCCCAAATTGCTTGAATTCTTGCTCCTGGGCTTACCAGGCTTTGGGAAACCCTGTACAACCTTGTACCCTCAGGAAACTCGGGTCTTATAGCTAGCAAAAGGAACAAGGGTAGCTCTATTAAAGTTGAAACCAATGGACATGGTCAGAATGGAATATGTATCAACGACCATCTACAAAATTTTAACCTTGAAGCTTTTGAACAAAATGCTACAATATCTAGAATATTCCACTTGTACATTCGTCAAAATTAACTTAACAAAAACCAAAATTTACAAAGCATCAAAATGTTACATTAAACCATCAGGAATTATTGCTCCACTTTGATTTCTAAATATCATGATTAACAATTAAGGAAAGGGGGAACTTTCCCTTGCCACCAAAGTTCACCTTAATTTAGCCTTGACCCCAAATTAGCCATGTGATTAGCCTTGGAGTTGTTTAAGGTGAGAAAATGGAGACATTTCTTCTTGGGGATAGATTGATACAACTGATAAATTTGCTTGAAAATATGACTTAACTTTGTATATAAGGAGTAAAAGTGAATTATATAAAACAATAACCCTGTGAATTCCCAAATTCACATTTTTCCTCAAACCCTGATATAAGGCATGGGCTTCAACAAAGTTGTTGGAAATGTGACCTAAACTCCAAACATGCCTATGTTCTTCTTGATTCTCAAGACAAACCCCATATTTATTTACATGTCTGTGTTCTTCTTGATTCTCAAAATAAACCCCATATTTATTTATAAGAAATTGAAATACAAAATTTGTGTGCTTTTAATGATATAATATGTCTATTCTAGTCATAAATTCATTGAGATTATGTGATTGATTCGAAAAACATCTATTCAACCTAAATTATATGTCTTAAATGCTGAAGAAATATTCTATAATTTGTAGGTTTGAATCATAAATTAGTCTTACATGTCTCAGATATTTCTCACAATCAAGTTACCTTGAATTTATTTTAGTGTGTTCATAATCAAATAGATTGTGAAGTCCATAGCATTTGTGAGGTTGTGAAGTTAAAAAGATCGGACACAATCAATGAAAACACCAAATCTGAGAAAACGTCGCTTGCATTTGAAACTAAGTATCGGAATAATTATAAGTGAGAAGATGAGTGGGAAAAGGCCGCGACAGAGAACTTATTCCCCATGAGAGAGTCCTCAGTGATCGTGACCAAAGTGAAAATGCTCTCAATAACAATCAGAATCCGCCATTCCAACGGTGCCCAATGGCGTCTTTCTCGGGCAGGAATCGACTAATGCTTTTTTGTGTGTTTTGGTTTATAAAGAATTTGCAGGCCAGAGAACAAATTAAGGAATCTGCACTTTGGTTTTTGGAGGGGCCTGAGACACATCCTGGGTTGCAAACTATAAATTCCCCCAACTCACACAAACTCGAACAATGCCTATAGTTTACTGGCTGTGACTCTGTGAGTGATATTGGTGTATTGGGTTTTTTCTGATCAAGAAGTTTGTTTTTATTTTAAGGAGAAAATGAGCGAAGAAGTGGCAAGAGATTTGGAAAGAATGGCAATAAACCCATCGGGGAACCCCATTACTGAGACTAATCCAGAAAAGCTGATGATAACACCTTCGGGCAACGTGGTGGAGAGTACCGGAGAGCAGCACCAGGAGCTCATGGCGGCCCCCACGCCCACCAAGGCCCAGCAGGCTCCCCGCGTGGACTGGGCAAACTATTCCAAGAGGGTGGTCATCAAGAAAATCATTGGGCGGCCTGACGGTGGCGCTGGGCTGGTGGGAGCGGCAGTGACAGTGGGTGGCTGGGTGAAGAGCGGGCGGGAGGTGGGCAAGACCAGTTTTGCTTTCTTGGATCTGAACGAAGGCTCCTGCCCGCCCAATGTGCAGGCGCGCGTTCCGCTCTGCCTGCGTTCGCTCATGAGACTGGTGGTGGGAAATACCAATGGCAACCCCACTCCCGGTGCCACTAATGGAGGAGCTGAGCCCAAGCCCAATGGGAATGGGGATCATGGCAGTGCCGCTGCAGAATCTGCACCCAACCCAACACCTGGAAGGACCATTGCTGGTCAAGCACATTTGCAGCTCAATGATGGTTCTTGCTCTACAAATCTTCAGGTATGCAATTCCCTTTTATTTCAATATCAAGATTTGGAAATTATAGTGCAGCTTTTTTGTCCTTTTCTTTAAATTTAAGTACAAAATGCTGGGAGTTTAGGATTTGGCTTTAGTGGTTTTTGGATTTTTCTGTTTTAAATTGAATGATGAGTTTTTGATAGATGTGATTTGAGAATCATTTTATTTATTTTTAATAATTTTGTGGCTTATCTAAAAGAGCCATAGGGTAGGAGAATATAAGTAATATGGATGCAAGTCTTATTCAGTTTTTGAAATTTTAATGTTTGAAATCAATTTGCAAATAGTCTTATCCGTATATATATAACTAACATTTTTTATATATTATCATTCTTATTTTTATAGATTTATTTATTTTGTTAATTAGTTGATATAGTTTTATTATTATGGTTTATGTGATTATTAGATTAATTTTAAATTAAAGATATTTTATAATAAATTTAATATAATTAATAATTGTTTTTTCATTATAATAATAAGAATAATTTAATTTTCAAGTTATAGTCAAATTATTTAATAAATTGGTATATGATATATATATATTTTTTATGAGATAAGGGATTGATCTTTTAATATTTGATTGTCAAAAGTTTGAGGGATACAGGAGGTTTATTGTGATAAGAATTAAAGAGTAACTTCCCACCAATATGATATTTTGGCTCTTGTTAAGTTATCGGTATATATGACTAGCTTTACCAAAATGCACATACTCTACCTTTGAATTTTGAATTTATAATATTGAGGAAAAATATAGTATTAATCATTAAATCCATTCAAAGTATACAATTAAGTTCATTAATATATTATACTATTTTTTCAATTATATTTATAATTTAATAGAATAATTTATTTGTTGAATTGAGGCTTCTGTGATCCATATCGTTTAAGAGAGAATTTTTTCGGCGTAAATCACATGATATTTCATTTGTGTGGTTCATCGTTAGGACAATGAACCACACTGATTGGTTCGAAACGCTTCCAGTGAAATATCATATGATTTACCCGAAAAAATTCTCTCTTAAAGAGTAATTTATTTTTATCCATATACCTTTTTAGGTTCAATATATATTATAGATTAATTAAATATTTTTTCTTAAAATAAATTATTATTTATAATAACATGATAGAAAAGTATGAGAACAAGAATAATTTTTTTAAATGGTCTTAAACTTTAATTAAGTTACCAAAATACTATGTAGGTTGATATTCCTAAAAGTAACTTATTCAATTTCTAATTCTAGAGTATTGACTCAATATTCAACTTTAATTAAGTTACCAAAATACTATGTAGGTTGATATTCCTAAAAGTAACTTATTCAATTTCTAATTCTAGAGTATTGACTCAATATTCAACTTTAAAATAAAATGGTTGAAAAAAAATACTTTAATATTCTCAAAGGTAATTTATTTTATTTCCAATTCTAGAGTATTGAATCAATATTTAACTTTAAAATAAAATGGTTGAGAAAAGAACTTTTTAAATTTTTTTAGTAAGAGTATCCGCATGGGGTAGTTCAAGTGGTAGTGGCTGTGGAAATGAAGTCTCACCCAACCGGAAGTCTTGGGTTCAAATCTTGGGCTACTCTTCCCCTGTAGTGGGTTATATAAGGGACATGTAAATAGGAGACTCCTACAAAAGGTTACAAAAAAAAATTTAATAAAAATAATTTTTTCATTTTTTCATTTTAAAATGTGTTTCTAATTTTTAGTTTCAAAATAAAATGTATTTACAATTTTAATATAATATTGAATTTTTTTATATAATTTATATAAAAAATAGATTTACTAATATTGATAGATTTACCAATAACAAAGTGAACCTAAATCCCTTCCTCTAAGGCACAATTTTTTTTATATCATCAATAAACAATAATCACATAAACCATACCTTTCTGACTGATTTGAATTTTTTTATTTTTATTTTTAATATGAATAATTTTCTTAAAAGAGTGTAATTATTTAAAATAGAGAAATAAACTTGGTGAGAAAATACCAACATCGCACTTAACTAATCTAAATTTAAACTTCATCACTGTGTGCATTTTGTTCCCAATAAATATGTCCATATGCACAGGAGTGACCGAGTATTTACAACTTGATACGGATTGTGGTGCAGGTTGTAGTTGACGCTTCGATTGCCACTCTCAGCCAGCTGACACCTACTGGAACGAGTATTCTAGTGGAAGGGGTCCTGAGAAAAGCAGCAGAAGGAACAAAGAATAAGGTGGAACTAAAAGTTGAGAAGGTTTTGCAAGTTGGAACGGTGGATCCTTCCAAGTATCCAATTTCAAGGACGCGGCTGCCACTGGAATTCCTCAGAAACTATGTTCACCTCCGCCCTCGAACAAACACGGTAGGGTTTTGATTTATTGTGAACAATTTAATAGGATTGAGTTATTTTTATCTTGATTTCAAAAAAAAGTTGAAAAGGGATGGACGAGAGTGAGGTCAATTTACTCGATTAGCTTCATAAAATTCGTTACATTTCGAAACATTTGCAGAATCATAAGGAAATTCTGATGTCCCTTTTCATGAACATTATCGTTTTTACAGAATTATTATTATTCATTTTGGAATATTTCGGAAATCTAATAAAACTGAATAAAATTGTTTCGTTTCATTCCTACTCACTCATATTTTCAAAATATTCCAAAATCTGAGATCAATTTAAAAATTGACAATGTGCATGAAGTGTCTTGAATGTAACATATATATATGTGCAGTGACTGTTTGTTGTAATTTAATTTGCAGTTTTCCTCTGTTGCCCGAATTCGTAATGCTCTTGCATATGCAACGCATACTTTCTTCCAAAACCATGGGTTTCTGTATGTCCACACACCTATCATCACGACCAGTAATTTCCCGGGTACAGGCGAGGCTTTTCAAGTCACAACACTGTTTAGTGAAGCAGACAGGGCAGAATGGGAGCTCAGGGCTCTTAGACAACCTACTGACGCGGATCTGCTAGAGACCAGGAATGCAGTAACACAGAAAACTAAAAAGGTATTGGATCTCAAGAAAACTAACAAGGAGTCTAAAGCTACCATAGATGCAGCCATTGAAGACCTTGAGAAGACCAAGGACTTGCTGTCCAAGTTGGAAGAAAAATTCAGATCGAAGCCAGTCAAGGTTCCGGAAAAGGATGGGAGGATTGATTACTCCCGAGATTTCTTTTCTCGTCAGGCCTATTTGACAGTATCAGGTCAGTTTCATGTGGAGAGCTATGCCTGTGCCCTCAGTAGCGTTTACACATTTGGACCAACCTTCCGACCTGAACTATCTCAGAGCACAAGGCATCTTGCCGAGTACTGGACAGTTGAGCCTGAAATTGCCTTTGCAGACTTAGAGGTATGTAAGATTATTTTCTCTTTCATATTGTAGTTTGCCCACTATTTTTAATTCACTAATTGGTCCTGGTCCATCGCAGTAAGTATATCATTTTTTCCAAGTTAATTTGATAGTAGGAATTTTTCCTGTTATAAATATGGTAAGATGTTTGAAAAAATTGTGAAATTGTTAGTGAGGCTGATAGGAATGGTTTTCTCTCGAAAGAGGGTTTTAGAATTTCTTTTTTGAAAATGAAAATGTACCGATAATTTAGATTTAATAAGTTGTACTTTATTTATTGGAGGTTTTTTTTTTTAATTTGTTCATAATTTGAAAAAGATAGGTTGGAATTATGAAATTTGAGTTGTAAACTCTCCACAATCTAAGTGTCTCAGGTGTTTTCAGGATGCTGAATTCATATATAATTAAAAACCAAGTTTAAATCACGAAAATTAAGATTTAACAAAAAAAATCTGCTGAATTCTGGCCAAAAACCCCAAAACATCTAATAAATAGACAATACAAATTTCATAATCCAAAAATATTCTTCATATTATGCACCATCTAACAAATGAAATCAAAAATTTCTAAACCATTTTTCAGTTTCAAAACTGATACGTAGTGTGTTTGAGACATCCACTCTGTCATGGCCTTAAAAATTTTCAGTTTTACATAAATTAAATGGCACATAACTATCAACTTTCATCCGTTAAAAAGTTTCATAAATTTTTTAGAAACATTTAACATTTTCAGTAGACACTTCGTCCATGATCAGAATAATTATTTATATAATACTTCCAAATTCCTGTTTTATGTTAATTCTGAAATTTCTGAAATTTGATTCACCCATAATTATACCCATTTTTGGAAAATTTATTACTTGCAGGATGGCATGAACTGTGCTGAGGACTACCTGAAATTCACATGTCAATGGCTTCTGGACAACTGCATCGATGATATGAAATTCATGTCAAAACAGTTTGACAAGAATGCAATTGATCGTCTTCGTCAGGTGGCCTCAACACCTTTTGCAAGGATTACCTACAACGAAGCAATTGAATTCCTCAAGAAGGTAGACAATGGTCTCTAAAACCTGGGGGTTTGGTATTTCAGGTTTTCATAGGAGTCTAGATCACCATGAATTTTACTATATTTCTAGTCATAGAAGATTTTGACTGTGTTGAACATGGACAGGTTCCAGAGAAAAAGTTTGAGATCAAAGTTGAGATGGGTATGGATTTAGCCCCAGAGCATGAGAGGTACAGTTATTAAATAAAAGTAGCACAAATTCCTTAAATTTTGAATTTTTCTGGAGTTTATTTCAATTTTTCCAGATCTAAAGAATGACCTGAATTCTCATTATGTTCTAAATTTTTATCAGATATTTACCTGAGGAAATTTTCAAAAAACCAGTAATTGTCTATAATTATCCAAAAGAAAACAAGCCGTTCTACGTGCGTCTAAATGATGATGGTAAAACAGTTGCTTCCATGGAGGTGCTTGTACCAAAGGTATTCATTTATCCTTTTCTCAGTCATGGCTACTTGCTTGGAAATCACTAATGAATGCATCCACCCTGAAAATCATACATACCTCTGTCACAGTCTTACTCTGCAACTGTGAATTTCACTGATACTATTTTTAATTTCAATCTTTGGATTTTGAATGAATTTTAATCTGTTCGACCTTTTTTTCAACAGATTGGATTAGTTATAAGTGGGAGTCAAAGAGAGGAGCGTTATGAAGTCATTGAAAAAAGGCATGTATTAAATTTCGTTTTTTTAAGATAGAAAGATGATTACCATTAAAATTGTTTAATTTATTTGATTGTTTTTAAGATAGAAAGATGATTACCATTAAAATTGTTTAATTTATTTGATTGTAGATTTTAGAAATATTTTAGAATTTAATGAATAATAGTAAGGTCAATTGTTTGATCTAGTACCAAAGTTAATTGTTTGATCTAGCAGTCAGGTTAATTGTTTGATCTCGTTTTTGTCTATCGGATTCTGTCCCAATATTTACCATCAATATTTATGATGCTTTAAAATACTAGAGATTCTTACTCCAATCAGAATAAGAATGTGTAATTAGATTGTTTTCATTTTCTGTTCTCAATAATATTGTCAAATTCTAAATATTCCCAAAATCTACAATCAACATTTATAATTCCCTAAAATACTAGAAATTCATACTCCAATCAAAATAAAAATGTCTAATTAAATTGCTTTCATTTTTTTTCCTAAATAATTGCTATGATCTTTAGATTGTTTTTATTTTTTCTGCTAATACATTGATTAAGAATTTGTTGTTATAATCTGTATCAAGTAAATTTTATTGGAAGGGAGATCAAACACCACCTTCCATATAAAAGGTTTTTTGTTAACTAAAAATTTCATTAAAAAGCCTTACGTGCTTTATGTTCACTCAAATTTAAATGTTCTCTACTGCAATCATTAAACCACAAATTTAGTGAAACATATCTTAATACTGTTAGAAATATACTAATGTTGACTGGTTTTTTAAATTTACACAGGATTCAAGAGCTAGGATTGTCAAAAGAGCCATATGAATGGTATCTGGACCTACGCAGATTTGGGACTGTTAAACATACAGGATTTGGCCTCGGCTTTGAACGCACAGTGCTTTTCGCCACCGGTTTAGATAGCATAAAAGATGCCATTCCTTTCCCCAGAGCTCAAGGAAGAGCACATCCTTAAATAGTGTTTAGTTTCAGTGGTACTTGAATACATAAATAAAGGCAGCTATTTAGTAATGATGGCATTGTAAACTTCACTATATTATTTGAAGTTCCTCTCTTTGATAAAGAAAAAACTGATTAAATTTGCAAAATAGAATAGTTTAATACTGCATTGTATTATGATTACTGATTATGAGGTTTCCTCTCTTTGATACAGAGGAAACTGATTGAATTTGCAAAATAAAGAATAGATTAATAGTGCATTGCATTACAATTACTGTTTTGGTTTTGATGATGTTGCATTTGAATCCAGATAAGTTTAATTTAAAATATTAAGACATATCTTATAATTCAGCATTCAATTTTTACTGGATGACTGTAGCATGGCTGCTTGGCATTTCCTGCTTGTTTTCTGTAATGTATATATATATATTTATTTATTGATCCAGTTATCTCATTTTAATTCCTTCACATGAAGAATTAATATCACATCAAATATCAATAACCTATGCATCCTTCTTAATAATCTGGTAACATCGCATAAAACCATGACACAGCTACACGGACCATTCAAAACCTCTAAACATAGGCTTTTCTTAAAAGCATTATGTTAAAAGTCACGGCGCTAAAATTCCTCTAATTTAGTTGTATAATTATCCTTGTAACATTAAAGTTCTAAAGTTCTTTAGAGTTACATCTACTATACTTGTAACAGTCTAAAATACAGAAAGTAAAAACGCTTTCTTAAATTCGAAATTATAGTATTAGTGAGATGTTTTATTATGGCATTGTAATTGTTATATTTAGGTGAATGCATATTATATTTATTCACATAACATAAATTTTAATATTTTTATTATTTATATTAAAATAGAAAAAATTATAATATATATTTTTTTTATTAATATTGTACATATTAAAGAAGAATAATTATATAAAAATTTATTTGCAAAATAAATAATTTGAATATCCAAAGAAAATTCTATAGAATTTTTTGGCACCTTAAATTCGTTGAGGCCAAGCTTTCTCTAAAGTATTTGCAACACTCAAACCCTCAAAGAGGCAACTTCTTTAGGTCAATATCATCTCATCCTTACCTTTGGAGATCCACCCTCCCCTTCTTCAGTTACTTGCATGGAAAGGATATTTTCCTAGTTCCATCAAAGTCATTCACATAACTTTTCACAATAAACATCATATGCACAATGACACAATCTACTTATCTTATTAATACATAATAAATGTTGATGTGTATAGATCAATACCTTAATGCTCTTTTAACTTCCATAAGATATGGAAAACAACCTCTATAAAATATTTATCAAATCCACTCTCTCTTACACTATGTTATCCTTATTATAACTTGAGACCCTCTCATGGCTATTGTGATGGTAGGAAATGGATGACAACCTCCCAATATTGCCTTAATCCTATGAGAAAACCATTAGCACATCCCACCTTCTCACAAATTTGTCCTTCTTGGCTTCCTTATGCTATGAAACTTCAACCTTTCATTTCTAAATTTTTTATGACCTGTCATGTAAATGTCCATCAACCTTTAGTCACATGGCCTTCCCTAAGTATAATTGCAAAATGCCCCTTTTTATCTCTATACTTCATCTCATTGCTTCTTCTTCATGTATGCAATTAATCCAATGCATAATGTCTCTTCACATGGCTCTTCCATCTCTTATTCAAAAAGATCACAAGACCTTGATGTGCTACTATTTCCCTAGCACCAATCTCCTACTGGAGTCCTAGTCAAGAAATTTCCAATATCTAACCCATTATTAAATCAATGGTCCTTGTTATCCATGTCACCTCTATTTTCTTGTACATGTAGCTAATGTTGCTCCTACATCAAATTCCTATCTTAGAAAATGAGCATGCTCAATTGCCACATATACCCCAGTGATCTTGCTAATCTTCCACATCCTTTTTTGTTGTTGCATCCTCTTTTGCAATATCTATTGTGCTCTTTTATGGAAATCCTCTTCTCTCCACTACATTCTCTCACTTTCTCACTTCAATTGGGCCTTGCAACCCTTTGCATTCAAATGACCATTATACATATCATCCTTCATCAACCTTCTCTAGCCTTTTGGAGATAATCATAGTGCCAATTCTCTATGCCACGTCCTCTAAGTGAAAACCATAATGTCAGTTCTCTATGTGACATTTCACATGCATAACCAAAATATAATATAGTATAATATAATATAATATATGAGGCCTTATTATATATAATTGAGGTGCTCATAACAATATTTTCAATATTGTTAATTGATTGAACCATATCCATAAATATCTCTGTGAATATCTCCATAAATCTCTCAATTCTATGTGATCTCTATCCCTAACTTCTCTCGTTGTCCTCGTCTTTGATCTATACATGGACTTGTTACACAATTTACTTTCATCAATATGTTATGATGATTTCATTATATCATAAGTATGAATTATTCCTTCATATTCCCCCTTAATGAATACTTATGATTTAATTTGAATGTCTTGAGTTGCCTTCATCTTTAGTCATCTACACTCTACACCATCTTCAGTCTTCGTCATCTTCGTTTGTATCTTTAGTTTTCATTGTATTTTTGTATCAATATTCGCTATAAATTTCTTGGATAATTAAGGATCTTGAGTCAATTATCTAAATTGCGTCATCTTCAATTCAAGGATTTATTCAACTTATCATTGAGCTTCTCATGGGTTTTTTATGGCTTACCCTTCAACCATTACATCACAGGCAAGGTTTTCTTGGCTCACCCTTAACCAATACAATTTTGAAGTGGTTTCAGCTTATCGTAAACCTCCATCTATCGTTACAAAGTGGTTTTTGGTTTACCACAAACCATTACAAGAAAAATACTCATGATTCATTTGATTCAAGAAATGACTCAATAGATTGACAACTCTTTCCTAAACATGTTTAACTTACCTTAATGGCAACTAAATTTTGGAATACCAACTAACTCATGAACTTTGTATGGGAGATATTTTTGTACATTGGTAGACGATCCTATAAAATCCTTTCAACATAAAATAGACTTTATGCCATCCATTCACATCTATCCAACCATAATGTACCTATATGTGAGGGTCTAATATTTCTATATTCCAACACTTGTGATGACCATGATTTGTAAGACCAAAGACATTGTAAGGATATAAATTCCAACACTTAGCTTATACATGTCCTTTTCTATGACAATGGCTGCAATTTTGATCTTGCTTGTTTACCTAATTTGTTGCACTATTACTTGGAGATGGATCAAATATTTCCGCTTTCGTGAACTTGAGATTTGAATTGCTTGTTTGAACTTCATAACCAAGGCCTTTGTTGGCCTTTACACATATTTGTATGAGCTTCTTAATACCTTGACCACTTTTTCCTAAATCCTTTCCATCGAAACTCATTTTCAAAATTTTGGAACTATTCCTTTTGTGTGCATCACAAAACAACCTAGTTCATCATCTTTAATAAGAAATTCATCTCTAGAAATATCATCAAGATCATCACTTGGAGCCTCAAAACAAGAGAGAGATATATTTACATCAATATTATTATGATCAACCAAATAACAAGTGGAACTATTAATATTCTAAATCAAGTCACTTGTATCACAAATTTCATTACACTTTGTTTTCTCTTGATTTATTTTTTTACTTCATTTTCAAATGCTAACAACACATTTTAATTTGCTAATAGTTCTTACTACAATGACTATATCAATTTATCCTTTTGATCTAGAATTTTTAAAAGATCACCCACCAAATGATTTAGTGATTTCAATCTTTCCTTTAACATGTTGGTGCATTATGTAGTGAAACCAACAAATTCATGATAGAGTTCATTATCTTGTGATCTATATTTTACAACCTTTCCCATTATAGAATTATTTAGCTTCTATGATATATCTATTTCTTGTAAAGCATCATCAAGATCTTGTTGTAGTAGTTCGATTTCATGATTAGTAGTTTGTAACTTTTTTCTCCTTTGCGGATTTTAAAAATGTTAATGATTCACACACTTGTCAAAGAATGATCACAATAAACACAAGGCATTGAGTACTGTCACACGGAATGGGTTATATTTGCGGACAAATCTAACCTCCCTAGGAGTCTAAGACTCTCTAGTGACAAACAAACCAAACAAGAGCTATCCTTCTCTAAATACACATCATTCTACGAGAATTCAAATGTTTTCGATCTTACCTTAGGTCCAAGGCTTGTTGTAGCAGTCAGCCTTGCTGATCCAGATGAGCTCCTCCTTCACTTTCAGACCTGCATACACTAACAAAGCAAACGATTACATAGCATCTGAATATTCATCATAAAATAAATCATATCTATCATATTGACCAAGGAATACATGAAATAATTCATTAACAAATCATTGAGAAGAATGGACTTATTTGTATTAAATAATCAAAGGAAGCATTACAACCTGAGCCTTGGTGTTGTGCAAGCTCCTCCCAGGGTCCAGCAAGAGATTTCCTCTACTTTGACAAGCTCACCCACTCCCACTATGGCAAAAAGGAAGGATAGTGATCTCTCCTCACAAGTCAACAAATGGAAGTCCTAATTCCAGCAGCATTTACCCTTTAGAATGTTCAGCTTTCAACCTCCCCTCTTTGGCCCAATGCCTGTATTTATAGCATTCTAGAAGAGGTTATTCAGTTCCAACATCAATGGGATACTCCCTCTTTTGGATGGGGTAGCTCCTCTCTTGATGGGATAAGCTCCTCTATCATAGGGTGCATGAACCATCTGGAGGCGCTCAATACACGTCCAAAACTCTTCTAGAAGGCTTTAGAAGTGACCACAAGTAACTTTTTGAAGATGAAACTCACGTCTTTTGACCTTTACAGGGGTACGCACCCTAGCTTTAGTATACAGAGCGTATTACTACGCAGGTATAATGTATATGAGTGCGTACACGCAGGCAAGGTAAAGAGAAACTGCGTACCCAGAGATAAACATGTTTTCAAGTGACTTTCTCTCTCTTTGAAGTTTTGACATGAAGAGCAGAGGTATGGGGCTTGACAAAGACGACAATGTGGCTATTGATGAGGCCACATAAACTGTAGTCAAGGTGACAAATTTCAGTGTAACAGATTGCCCCCTAAAGTACGAAGCCTGTAATAGATAAGGGTGTTAAGTCATATAGGAAGGGTGAAGTACTTTATCATTTCGAGGATCATCTTGCGGAGAGCCCGGTTGGAACCTGCAATTTTCAACACAAAATACATGTATAATATCATATCATACTGAGGTAGGCATTCCCATACTCAGATCAAAACTTAAACTATTGGACTAACTATTCTACAAGAATGATTTCATAATACATCATAATCATAGACTCGTGTAGACACAGTATGGACGCAGCCATCTGTTTATGATTGGTCTACAACATAATGAATACAAAACTCCTCGCAGCTGGATGGCGGAAACTAGATCCAGGGTCTTCATCTCTACTCCCCGAATTGGTACGATTCTAGCCATGTGAATAAATGAGTCGATGTCGAACATGGTAGAAACCACTTGATTACCAGTCAATGATGTAAACTGTTAACAAGCGTGAGAGAGACCACCAGTAATGTCAATGGTTCTCAAAGTATCCAGCACAATCCATGAGATGTGAATGAATGAGTCGATGTCGAAAATCCCATGGAATCCTTCGATCGCAAGTCAATGATGAAAACTGACGTCGAAGGCGAGAAACCTGCCATTGATGCATGCAGACCTCAAGGTACTGACGATTTCTAAGTCAACTCTCTAGATAATGTGCTGATGTCGATAGAAAGCGACCCGTCGCAGGAAAGCCCGCAACACGAAATCATAGTTCAAGTTGAAGAAATGTTGCTGTAAGGACTGACTCAATGGTGATATGATGGATGATAGGTATTCTGCAGTTGAATGTTTTGTTTCAGATCTCTTGAACACATAACGACACAACAGATGGTTTGGTGATAAATGACTCAAAATTGACTCCCATAACCCGGCTAAAAATGTCAAGTGATTTTGGTCAATTGTGAGGTAAAGGATTTCCCAACCCAGGTGAATGAATAAGTGTCGTGTTCAAGAGTGGTAGTAAGGTTTTTCTTGAGACAAAAGGATATCAAATAGGCTCATTCTTCTCATTTCCCCCCACCATTTCTGGCAAGTACCTCTTTATTTTTTACAAGCTTGAGGAGGATAACATATGCTTGTTTGTAAGCTCATCCTTCGGATGAGTCCAACTTAGTTTTTGAAGCGAACCCTAAGAAGGAGTGGTCCGTTCCTGTTTGTAATAGAACAGGTCCTTTACTGTGAAATTTTAACGAGTCCAGTATAGGAGAAACTCGGCGTTTTTCATATTTAGAGAGTCTGAAAAACTTAGAAGACTCCAGATTTGAATTTTTTCGTAAATTTGTGTCTCCTAAGCCCGAAAAAGTATAAAATATACCTAGGAGAACCGCTTGATCTTGCGACCAAGGATATTTTCATAGTTAGTGTCTTTGACCTGAAAAGT